>MU214320.1:595217-627499 GCA_018584345.1 Thuja plicata | reverse complement strand
AAATACTATAGCCATGTTTGATTTTGATTTGATTTGATTGGTTGAAATTGATTTGAATTGTATGGCTATAATAGTTAATATAAATCAGTGATAAAAATCACCTAGGACATTAAATTGATTAAAAGAAATATGCCAAGCAGTAATAGGGTCGTTTGGACATAAATCGAGGGTATGATCACACTTAGGGCAAATAGGGTCCAT
This sequence comes from Thuja plicata, assembly GCA_018584345.1. Taxonomy (NCBI): domain Eukaryota; kingdom Viridiplantae; phylum Streptophyta; class Pinopsida; order Cupressales; family Cupressaceae; genus Thuja; species Thuja plicata. The sequence continues at coordinate 627,298 of MU214320.1, read as the reverse complement.
AGTTGCGACAGACCAAATTCAGGTGGTTACAGTGTGTAGTTATAGGTGTTGGACATAGTGGTCATAATGCAAAAACAAGGTAGCGATATTTAGGTATGCAATGATAATCATTTGTTAATTGAGCATGAAAAGTAGTTTAGTCTCTTTAGTCTCTTGAATTATATTTACAATACATAAATCAAATGAGATTATGATCTACTACTTTATTATCACAAAAAAAAATATTCCTCATGGTTTGTTGTGTAATTATGTCCTTGTGCTGAGGGATCCTCAACATGGCATTGTAGATTTTGACAACCATGCCCTTGGTGTTGACCAAGTAGATAGTTCATGTTACTTGAATCCTTGGCGTAGACCAAGTATACATGTACTTATACCCATGTCCTTGCTGTAGATCGAGTAGACAAGTCATTTTTACTCATGTCCCTTGTATAAACCAAGTGGACAAGCTTGATATCTACATCCTTAATGTAGATTGAGTGGACAAACCTTGTTGTCTTCATCTCCTATATTGTGAATTTGAGCCTCAAAATATGTTCTTAAAGTAGGTATGGGGATTATCTCCTCAGATGTGCCCTGACCAACAAGTGGTTACATCTGACACTTCTAGTTCTTAGAAAGCAAAAATGTAATAAAATGAATTGGGTATAAACATTAAGCAAGATAACATGGAATCCCTGGATGTTAGTGTAAGATAAGAAAAAGGAATAATATGCATATTAAGAGAAACCAAAAACTCTCTAAAAATATGCAAAACTATCTAATCTAAACATTAAAATCATTTGAAATGAGAGTTCAAAACATATATGCAAAAAAACATAAAAACTCCCTTCAAATGTAATTCCAATCCTCTCCTTTCTTCTCCATTAAAATGGATTGATGTTGCTCTTTGACAATGAAAAAATATGCAAATACTTGAAAGAAAACTAGTGATAATGAGAATACTAGGAGTGTGGTTAGAGAAACAAGACAAAATGAGCTCAATTTATAGGAGTTGAGAGCCCAAATTGCAAATTTAGCAATTAGGTGTGCAAATTGGAAATTTGCATCACTTATAACACTTGGTAAAAAGGAGAGGGAAATTTATCATATTTATGACAAATTATGACACAATGGAGGCCAAATTAGTTGGTGGAAAGATGTAAGAAATGTGGAAGGGAAGGTGTAAGAGGTGAAGATAATTAATAGGAGATGGAGGCTAGAAAATAGGAAGGGAATAGGTGAGGTGGATTTATGAGGATTAAAACAATTAAGAAATGCAATATTCCTCATAAATAGATAATTAGCATTTATGAAATTCAAAAATTCTCTAAACTAAAATTAGCCAATTAATTAATGAGACATTAATAAATTATGGAGACTTAGGATAGAGGGAATAAATAAAGTAAATTTATTCATTCAATTAGGACACAAGGATAAACTATGGGTTATTCATCCAGAGAGGATAAATTAGTTGACCGTTGACCAAAATGATGACATAGATGCAAGATTGACTTTTTTTTGATGATCTTGGTGAAGATTAGGAATAATTTAGATGGTTCTAGAATGGTTTAGAATAGAATGAGTTATCGATGAGATTTGAAAATGCAATCAAACAATGATGAAGAGAAGATATCGATGAACTTTGACAATAACTTGGAAGGATAATGATGAGGCATTGATGAACTTTGAAAATTATAGAGGATTTAAATAATGAAAATGATTGATGACTATGATACATCGATGAACTTTGACAATGCTCCCAAACTGAAGATGATGAGGTATTGATGGACTTTGACAATGCCTTGGATAAGATTGAAGATGATAGCATCGATGAACTTTGACAACACTATTGATAAAAACATGGATTGACTTGATGACAATTCATTGGTGATCTTGGAAAATGCCTTGGACTGACTTTTAAAGAGATTGAATAAATGATGACAAGATTGACAAGATTTGAAAGGATTTGAACTGAATTGAAAGCAACTTGACTAGGAATCGATGATCTTTGACAATGCCCTAGAATGATCAAACAAGATCACAATAATATTCAACTAACTCAAATTGATTTAGGAATGTTTAGGATCAAATAGGATCAGTTTAGGAAGATCTAGGATCAATTAGGATCAATTAGGAAAATGATCGATTCTGCCAAAATGAGAGAATTTAATAATTGATGACATGGAAGAATGACACAATATTAGTGAATAGAAGACATTTCAAAAAGGGGGCACATAGGTGTGAACCATTTTTGGGTGTCTATATTTTTCCCCTGTTTGATACAATGTGATTATGAGCATTGTGTCAAAGAAAAATAAAGATTGTGCCTCAGTGGTTCAATATAATGGAGGTGGTATGCCCCCTCAAAAAATTGGGCAGAAATTGACAAGAGGAAAATTTTGTAAAAAGAAAAGTGATTGCAAGGATTGATAGAATAAATTTTAGTAGAAATCACAAATTAGATGGAAGAGAAGAATAATTAGTAGTGATGAAACATTGCTTTCATAAGTGCATTATTGTCATAAGATCTTTATTTGATATGGAAAATGGATGCGTCGCACCATGACAATGAAAGACACGACTATAATGCGATCCCTTTGCATAAAAAAAACACAATGAAGACAAGGAATGTTTCCATCCATCATGAAGCATATGACATATGTGCCCCATAACTTTATGAAAGACACCCTGTAAATAGAAGACAAAAATAAAAATAAAGTATCATGAACCATCTCAGCCACTCCCATCAATCAGTGATATCCTGGAGTAGCATAAGAACATGATCAAAGATAAATAAATTAAAGATAAGACTCACTAATCCAAGCAAGTCGACAACCATTCTGATCTTGTTGTCAAAGTTGATAGTTTGTTTGATTATGATGATAGGTTTAGAGAATGAAGCACCCCGTATAAGACTAATGTCATTTGGTTTCGAGTATACCACACCCCATATGACAAAATGAAAAGTTTGATAAAGGAAAAATTGATGTTGATTGGTTGATAGGACAAGCTTGATCTGATTGATTGTTGACTGGATTGGATAGTTTGTCTGTTAATGCATCATTTTGTTAAGCACATAGTTTAACAAGTCTTCAGTTTGTGTCTGCTTTGATGTTGTCTTGTCGCAAGGGAATGATTTGTTGAAAACAACAAGCGAGTATGTGCATGATGAGGAAATGAAATGAGTGTCATAAAATCACAAATATTACTATTTTTTTGATGATTTTTTCAATTTTTAAGATTTGGGAATATTCAATTTTTTTGTGCTTTTGTCATGACATTTTTACAATTTTTAGAAATTTTTTTAGGTCTTTTTATGATTTTAGGGATTTTTTAAGTATCATATTTGGATTTTTAGGATTTTTTCAGGACATTATGCAATTTTAAAAAATTTTCTCAAGGCATTATGCAATTTTTAGGATTTTTTTCAAGATCATATTTGAATTTTTTTTTTAAAATTTCAGGATATTAATATTTACATGAGCAAGATGTATTGAAATTTCCACCAGTGTCTAGCAAGGGAAGGACATTATGCAAGGACAAGTGGATTGGTAGATGGATGAAGGCCAATGGTCTCATTATGACATTGGATTTGTTTCGGTTGCTAAGGACTATCCAAGAAATGGGATAACATGTTTGTGCCAAGCTAAGGGATTGGAAATGAGAATGATAGGTAAATGAAATGGTATATTATATGGAATGCACTGCATAGGAATCGACATGTCAAGAGGTTTTTCTTTGAAAACATGTTTTGCATTTAACGTCCTTATTTTATGTTAAGACCAAGAAAGGGATTTGGAAAGAAAAATGATAGGACATGGATAGGGAAACCATAGGATATGGATAGGATTAAAAAAATCAATAAGGGATAAGGGATATGAATGAAAGGTTACGATATGATAGGAAATATGGACCAAAGGGATGTAGGCAATGTAAAGAAGATAGAACATGTGATGCTTCTAGGGAGATCCATTGTCAAGATCAAAGTTGCTTAAAGGGAAAAGTATAAGGGATATGAAAGGCATAGGATAATGGAGGTCCAAGGAAATGATGGGGATAATGGAGGATAATGATAGGGGTATGATATGATAGGAAAAAATGGATGAAACCTGCCCCCAAGTATGGAACGCAAGAAGCTCATAAATTCCACATGACTCCTGTTTGCTAGGTTTTCATCATGGTACTTGCCCATAGTGCTTGTTTGCTATGTTTTCACTATTGGAAAAAATCATTTCTCTTTCTTTCTTTATTTATTTATATTTATATTTTTTGTGTTACCAAAATGTCTGCTTGCTAGGTTTTCATCAAGGTAACTTTTCCTTTCTTGTTTTTTCATTTTTTCATTTTCTTTTTTATTTCACCTATTTTTATTTTATTTATTTATTTTTACTTTTGTTGTTTTGACTTTTTGAAATGTTGGAAGAAAATGGATGCATGATATGACATGGATGGAGGAATCAAGTGCCTTACTCATTGGGTGGTGATCTTAAAGGACATGGAATAATGGACCATGACTATGACAATATGCTCAAAGATGTTGGTAGGGTAATGCTAAAAGGATATGATATGGGTAATTGGATGGAAGAGGATAAGGGTTTAGGAAAAGGATTGAATAGGATAGATGAAGGGTTGGAAAATAGGTGTTGGATAATGGAGGGACTATGAGAAGGATTTCTTTTTAATGAATGGATATGTAGACAAGAACAACATTGGAACACACCTTGAGGGGTGATGGAGTGATGGAGGAAAAGGAGATTTTGAATGTGATGGAGGAAAGGATATGGATTTTGGGACATAAAGACCCAAAATGGATTTAGAAGATGGAAGGATTTTAGATGGAGAGATAGCAATTTTGGATGCCAAATTGGATTTTTCTTTAGGACTTTGCGCTTCAAGAAGCTTCTTGGGAATCCACATGCATTTTTATTTTTTTTATTTTTTTTGTGGATCCTTGGAATGCATTGCTTTCACAATAGATTTTGGAACCCATATTTATTTTGACTTTTCTTTTTTCTCAATGGGCCTTTGTGGCCTTTTTGACATTAATTTTTCTTTCTGGATCAAATTTTTCTTGTTTTTTACATGTCGATTAGATTGGACATATTGATCCTTGACTACATATGGATTTCTTGTCTTATGGATTTTATCCTTGGCATCAAAATTAATCGTAAAGGGCATGGGATTCATGGATGGATAAGAATTGTATGGAGGATTTTTGGATGGATGGAAGGTTCTCCAAGATGTGTTCCTCTTTTGACTTACATTTGGGAAGGGTAAGGGGATTGTGAGCTAGTGGATGGAGGAATATATGGACCTAAGATGGATGGAAGAGATGAAGGGGGGGGGTATATGTTTATATTCAGATTTGGAAGGGATACCAACACCTTTAGATTGATCTTTGTAACTATATCCATGAGCATTAGAATTTTATTGGACATGAGAGGGTTCTAATATACATTTTTCATGGATGATTAACCCTTTGACTTGATAATTATTTCTTTGACCAGTGGAATAATTGCTACAAGACATGAGTCCATCATTATTATGTGTGTATGATATGGAAGGACTTATAGGAACATGACGTGACCAAAATTGGATGGAAGTAAATAAACCCATTTGACATGTAAGGAGTTCATGAACAACTTTCATAGAAGTAATTGAATCATGAGGGGGATCAGGAGGAATAATGGGATCCTGCGATAGAATAGGAGCAATGACATGATCATTTGGCAGGAAAGTATCTTATGGATCTTGAGGATTAGAAAAAGGAAATGAAGGGATGGAGGGATCTTTTGGAGGATCTGGAGGGACAATGTGATATTTTTGTTGACATGGAGGTGAAGGGACACCTTTATCTTGACTTGGAAAAGGATCATTGGATTCCATTTGAAATGTGAGTTGCTCTTGAATTTGTATGGAATCATTAGTAGTAATGGAAGGGAGGACATGATCTTGCTTAGGGAGTGGAAGGTCAATGGGACTTGGAAGGACATTTTTTTCTTGAGATGAAAGGGGATCATCTTGGATAGAAAAGATAGCGATAATGGGACCATCATGAATAAGGAGGATAAGGATAGTGGGATCAACATGAGGCTAAATGGAAATGGTATCATCATGAGGTTCTTGGTAAATGGGACCTTGGTCAAAAGATGGAGGGGATTCTTCATTGTTGGGATCTTGATCTTGATATGTTTTAATACATGTTTCTTCGTGCTTTGGATCATCCTCTTGACATGGGATATTAATTTGGACATGCAAGGGGGATTCTTGAAAGGGGTCAACATTTTGACATGAGGGAGATAGAATTTGCATGGGACTCTCTTAAATGGGCTTGATTGGAAATGGAGAACATGATGGAATTGGTTCAAAGGAACTTGGTCTATGTGTAGGACTAGCTTGGATATATTTTATGGATAGCCATTGGAAGGTTAAATCATTAGAAGATTCACTTGATGGAGATGGGGGAAATTTCTCTTGTGAATGAGTATGTTATCCATGTGATTGTTTTGGATAGAGCCATTTTTAGACATAGGTACATCATTTTTATTTTCTTTTCTTTGAATCAATTCACCTATGCGTGCTATTTTCTGAAGTGAATTCTTTATAAAGTTAGATTCATGTTTCTTGGATTATTTTTTTGGTGATACCACATAAATGTTTTCTTTTTGGAGAGAATAGTTTGATTGAACATGTGCCATAGTATGTTGCTCATTGATCATTCTTGATTGATGTTGAAAAGGTGGCATATTTGAGCATGCATTCGCTTGATAAAAACTTAGTAGTGAATTTGAGGGAACAAAAGGATGCTTATTAACAAGTGATATAATTGGAGACATAGTTGTTTTTGAACTTGGTGAAGTCTGATTCATTTGCATCATTGGCACAAGGGGTTGTGTGACTTCTTGAGTGACATTTGATTGCATTGGAATGCAAATTGGTTCATAATTTGGTGTTGTCCCCACTTGAATTATGCCACACTCTAGTTGGAAGGTTGGATTGATAACTTGATAAAATTATGTTTGGGTGAATGAAGGTTGATTCAGAACTTGGTCAAACAAAGTTTTCTCTTGGATTTGGTTGAAACTTGCGTTTGTCACTTGTAATTTGTTTAACTCATTTATTTGTGAGAGAAGTTTTGGTATCTTTGATTTCCAAATGAGAGCATCTGTGGTAATTTTCCCGAAATATTCCCTTGGGTATTTAAGGAGGTTTGACATTTATTTGTTTTTCCTTTAAGTATTTTTGACATTTTGCTTCAAGATTTCCTCCTCTTTAGCCAATTTTTCTTCCAAATTTTGAATCAAGCATGAGCGAGATTGGTGTGATTATTGGGATGTAATTTGTCTTGGGTCTCATCACTTTAGGTGTACCTCATGTTTGGGTTAAATCCTTGTTGTTGAAAAGGTTTGCCTCCATAGGGTGTTTGTGTGTTATCATTTGAAAGGCATGTCATGTTTGGATCAAAATATTATGTTTGAAAGGACATGTCTTGTCTTGGTTCAAAGTGTGAATAATTATTCTCATTTGCAATGTAGATGAGTTGATATGAACCTTGTTTCCTTTTGGAGACTTGAGACCTTGTAAAGACTGGCATGGTATCTATATGCAAAAATGTAATTTTTTTTTTGACTTTTTGAGAGGCTTTAGAATGAAAATGCAACGTAAGGTGTACAAGGGATTTAGCAAATGCAAATTTTGGATTTTGGATGATTATACAAAGAAAACTATGGCTTATGCAACTATGTTTTTGGGATTTTTGACTTTGGAAAATCTTTGGGAAATACAAACCTAAGAGTATAACCTTAGGAAATTGAATAGGGACCTTGAATTTAAAGGGGATAAAGAGGGACAAAGGATAGTTGGATAAAATGGACTAGGTAAAATCCATAATGACAAAGATGATATTTGACCAAATGATGGAGGGACAAATTTGGATAAAGGAATAAAGGGACCAAGTCAAGATCCTATTTTCAATAACATAAGGAAAAACTCTAGGATTTGTATTTCTTTGTATGATTTTGAATTTCTTTTAAAAGGGTCTAAGATGAGATATTTATGAAAAAGGGGTTATAATGAGGACTTGTTCAAAGGGACTATAGTGAGTACCTATAATGAGGAATAAATGAAAGAGGCTTTGAAATTGGAAATGAAAAGGGACTAATGCAATATATGCAAAAGGATTATGATATGAATATGTAAAATGAAGACTACTATGCATATCAAAAGGCTCCAAGGTGAATGTTTTGAGATTCCATATTTTCACAACAAATTTGAGACAAGGTGTTTGTGACAAGTTTATTGTTTAGGAATGATCTTGAAAAATGTTTAAGAGTGTTTTGAGAATTTTCTATTTAAAAGTTTGACACACTCACACAAGACATGTCAGTCTGAATAGTTGTAAAAAGTGAAACAAAAACACCACAACTTAGGCTTGTGAGGAAAATATCTACTAAATTACCACTTGAAAAAAGTTTAGCCACGTCTAATCATAGTAGAAAACCTAGAATATTGGAGGCACAGGCTCCTCCTTACAGTGCACTCACTTCTCAGGTACACCAAGCTTCAAATCCCAAGGGTGATCACTTCCCAAGGGACTATTGTCTCTACTAAGAGCCATGAAAATATGGGATGTCTTAGTTGGTCTTGGACCTTCTATGCTAGCATATAGAAGGTTTTATGGGGCCACTACAACAACAGGTATTTAGTCATGGCATCCATTCTGAAGATAAATTGTGAATCATACAAGATGGCATGGTAGCGCTAGCGCTATTGAGACATATATCCACATGAAGACCAAGCACAAAAGATCTTAGGCCTCTGTTATGAAGAAACTACAATAGGATTTGATTTAGAAGCCATAAATTCCACATACGAAGTCTAATTGACTCTTTTCAAAAAGTGTAGGAAATATCTTGAGATGATCTAACACATGATTAACCTACAATCATCTTTATTCATCAACATTTTTTCTATGATGCAGAGAGTTTAGGACTTTAGTGTTTTCTCCACTCAATTTGATACCTTATCTCTCCTAACCATCCAATGGTTACTTCTTTTTGGATTTCTTACCAATTAGGATCTCCAAGACCCTCTCAATCAACTTCTCCTCCAAGTTATAGTTGATCTTTGGAAGATTCCAAAGTTTCTAGGCTCAACTAGTCCAACTAGTCCCCCAAATGCCTAGATTTCTTCCCTAGATCCACTCCTAGAAATCCTAACCCCTACTTAGGATATTCCCATACATCCACCAAGACTCTTATCAATATTCTTGACCCATCATAGGTTTTTCTTAACTCTTCCCAATACTTCAAGACCCATTACCAACCCAATTGGTCACTTTCACTAGGAGGCCTAATTGCCCAAATCCTAATAGGTCTAAATGCACTATTTTTGGATTATTGCTCTCAATTAATCTAAATTTCTCTACAAAATACCTTTAAAACCTTCAAGGTATCCAAAAACACTATCAGAATCCAAATTCCTGTCCTCTGGATGCACCCACAACCCTAGTTTCTTGCAGGCCCTAGTTTTTAGCCTATTAATTAGGCCTCTAGACCAGTAAGCATAAACAATTGTCAAATTGATCTCCAAAATTAAATTTAACTCCTACCACCTTTGAATCCTTTTAGGAGACTATCTAGGGAACCTTAAAATTCCACTAATTCTTTTCCAAAAGATCATGGGTGCTCGAACCACTCCTTTCTTCTCCTTGTCCTGGCTCACCTGGATTCACCAGCAAGCCATAGGGATTCCTATTTGGTCTAGGAAATCCACTACAACTACAAGAATGAAAACAAAAATCCTATCTAAAGAATCTAAACCTACTTTCCCCCATTGTTTCAGTCAAATCCACTGGTGGGTTCTTAGGTTAGAGCATTTTCTAACTAAATAGCACTGTGAAGACACTTGCAGACTTGTGATCTTCAAAATTCAATAAATTTACACTAAAAACACTTAGAAGAAAAATATCTACTACATATGGAAGATAATTGAAACCACTACACCCCCATGGGGTCCGATCACCTATGCCAATCTGTACACAGCCATACAATAGCAAAGAGAGAATGTAGATTACAAGAAAATAGTTGCAGACATTCGTACAAAAGTGCCAAGAATAATTGTTGCAATCAAAAATTTCATTAACCTCTTCAAAAAATCAAATCCATGCTCATATACTGATTATGGGGTAGTTACAACTGATATAAGTACATTTTGCAATTTCTTACAAAATTTGCTTGAGCAACTTTTTGCTCTTAGAGCATTTTGACTTTCTTTTTCCACTCGATGGGTGAGTTTGACTTTGATGACCCTAGATAGGATATGTAGGGTCCTAAAACATGCCTCAAACCCACATTACACTAAAATATCAACTTTTCATTATTTAAGCCAAAATGACCCTAAAACTCCTAAAGAGCACTATGGCTCTTACAAACATGGAGTTAACTCATCATTGCATCCAACCCATTGGACCTTATTTAAAACCACACAAAAACATCTAAAAAAACCCTAAAACACCCCAAAAAATAAAATAGGGAGGTTCCCTGCACCATACTTCCATGGACAAAATAGCTCAAGTCCCTTGAGTTAGGAGGTCTTCAATGGTGACCCCATGTTTCAAAATGTCCAGATCTATCATCCAAGTGGCCTCAGCTTCAGGTAGTCCTAGACACTTGATGAGGCACTCCTTGTAGTTACCCTTCCTTGTCTTCTTTATCACTTTAGAATCCAGTACACTTTCCAATTTCAGTGGCATTGGGGTGGGTAAGTCTTTCACCCAATCATCATCCTCCAAGTGTGCAAGAGTAGAATGAACTATGTCTAAAGATGATCCCTTGTAAGGGTACAAGTCATAAACATTGAAAATGGGTGAAATTCTCAAATCATGAGGCAACTCCACTTCATAGGCATTCTTTCCATACTTATGTAAAATCTTCAGTGGCCCTATCTTCTTCATGAGTAGTTTAGTTGGATGGCCTTTGGGTAGCCTCTCCTTCCTAAGATAGGCAAGTACTAGATCCCCCACTTTAAATTGTAAATCTCTCCTTGTCTAATCATCTTTGAACTTATACTTTTCTACTTTATTTTGTAAAGTCTTATTGACTTGATCATGAAGGTCCATCTGTTCTATAAATGACTCTCCTTGTGCACACCTCTTGTCCTTCAAACTGAGATCCCTTGACTCCAAGATACCTCTAGGATTGACCCCATATACTATCTCAAAGGGGATTTTACTTGTACTCCTATTAATGGAGTCATTATAGGAAAACTCTGCTTGCCCTATGATGTGATCCCATGATTTTCCATGTTGCTTAGTCAAACACCTTAGCAAGTTCCCAAGTGACCTATTGACTACCTCCGTTTGTGCATCTGATTATGGATGGTAGGATAAAGATAAAGACAAGTTTGTTCCAAGCATCTTCCATAGGGTCCTCCAAAAGTGACCCACAAACTTACTAGCTCTGTCACTTACAATATTCAGGGGCTATCCATGGATCCTTACAATGTCCCTAGGGAATATACCTGTAATTTGAGAAACATCATTTGTTTGCTTGCATGGAATGAAGTGTGTCATTTTTCTAAAATGGTCCACCACCACAAACACAATGTCATGACCCCTAGGTGTCTTTGCTAATCCCAAAAAAAAGTCCATACTAAGGCACTCCCAAGGCCTTTGGGGTATGGATAGGGGTTGGTACAACCCACTATTGCAGCTTTGTCCTTTTGCCCTCTGAAAAATTTGACATTGTTCTACAAATATCCTCACATTTGATTGTAACTTAGGCCAGTAGTAGTGCCTATTCACTTGCTCCAATGTCTTATCCACTCCAAAGTGGCCCCCCAATATTCCTTGGTGTTTCTCCTTCACAATGTTTTCCCTCATTGAACATTGAGGAATATACATAAGATGTCCTTTAAACAATAAGCCTTCCTGCAACATAAACCCATTGAAATCCACTTTGAAACCTAGCTGAAACTTCACACATGCTCCATAGGCTTCTTTGAAATCTTTGTCCTCCTTGTAGAGGTCCTTCAAATCATCCATCCGTACACTTTGCAATTTTTTCTCCTATATTGTGAGTTCTCTTCTGCTAAGAGCATCTACAACCTTGTTGCTAACCCCCTTCTTGTGCTTTATGACAAATGTATAAGCCTGCAATGATTCTACCCACTTCAAGTGCCTTTGATTCAATTTTTCTTGTCCATTTAGGAAACTTAGAGCATGGTTATCAGTGTAGACCAAAAAATCCCTAGGTAATAGGTAGTGTCTCCACTTTTTAAGGGCTTGTACCATAGCATACAGTTCCAAATTATATGTGGAATAATTTTGTTTAGCCTCATTCAACTTCCCAAAGAAGAATGCCACAGGATGTCCCTCTTGGATTAGCACTGCTCCAATAGCCAACTTGATAGCATCACACTCTACCACAAATAGTTGATTGAAATTAGGGAACCTAAGAGTAGGTAGTTCTGCAATCCTCTTCTTTAGCATTTCAAACCCTTGATTTTCTGCCACAGTCCACTCAAATTTACATTTTATTCCACCTTTTATGGTGTTAAGAATAGGGGCACATACATGAATAAAATTTCTTACAAATTTCCTATAGTAGGAGGCCAATCCATGGAAAATCCTAATGCCTCCTATGGACCTAGGTGTAGGACATTCCAAAATGGACTTAACTTTATCAGGGTCCATCTTCATACATCCATTAGCAACCACAAGACCAAGGTAAACAAATTCAATTTTTAGGAACTCACACTTTTCTTGATTCATCATCAACTTCTCTTGATGTAGCTTCCTCAATACCATCTCCAAATGCTTCATGTGCTCCTCCTTGGACCTGCTAAAGATCAAAATATCATCAAGGTAAACTATTACAAACTTACCAATGAACTTTGCTAGCACTTCATTCATGAGCCGCATGAATGTGCGAGGTGCATTACTTAGGCCAAAAGGAATTACTATACACTCATACAACCCTTCATTGGTCTTGAAGGCTATCTTCCACTCATCACCAGGCCTCACTCTTATCTGATGGTATCCTGACTTCAAATCCACCTTAGAAAAGTAACAAGAACCTCCCAAATTGTCCATCAAATCTTCTATCTGGGGAATTGGAAACCTATACCTAATTGTGATCTTGTTCATAGCCCTGGAGTCCATACACATCATCCATTTTCCATCCTTCTTAGGTGCAAGTACTGTAGGTACATCACATGGAATTAAACTCTTCCTTATCAACCCCTTATCCAACAAATCTTGAATTTATTTGGCTATCTCTACATTTTGACTTGGTGTCATCTTATATGCTGCTTTGTTTGGAAAATTTTCTCCTAGAATGAGTTCAATTTGATGACTCACATCCCTCATAGGAGGTAATTCACTTGGCATTCCATTATCCACTATGTCATGGTATCTTTCCAACAATGCTTGTATCTTTGGTGGCATGTTGACTTTCTCTTTGGTCTCCTACTTTGGCTTTACTATCACTGCACAAAAGACTCCTCTCTCCTTCTTCATGGCCTTTAGAAACTCCTTCCCACTCAATAACATCACACTTGTCCCCACATGTTTCTCCTTATGAGGTTCTGACAAAGGATCCATCTGAAACTTCTTTCCTAGCTTGGTGATCACATAACTATTCTTTTCCCCATCATGTATTTATTTGACATCATACTACCATGGACATCCTAGGAGAATATGACATGCATCCATAGGTAGTATGTCACATAGGACATTGTCCTTATACTCTCCAATCTCAAACTCAACCATAGTTTGTTCATCTACCACTATTTGTTGACCCTTGTTCAACCATGAAACCTTATAGGGTGTGGTATGAGGTATCCTCTCAATTTCAATTTGTCCACCATCTATGTGGATACAATATTCTTAGTGGATCTAGAGTCCACTATTACTTTTAAAATCTTCCCATGAGACCTACAAGTTATCTTAAACAAATTATTTCTTTGAGGTGGCTCTATAGTGCTAGGCACTTTCAACAAATTTCTTCTTAGCATTAAGTTCTCTCCATCCAATACTGGCCCTACCTTGGAAATGGGTGAAGTAACACTTTGTGTGTCATCCTCTTGTACCAACTGTTTCCTTCTATCCCCCATTGAAGATGAAGAAGTATTTTTAGTACACCTACCCATTGTGTGACCCACTTGGTTGCAGTTATAACACCTGGCAGTAAAGACTGAATTGGATCTTCCTTGGGACTAAAATATTCCTCTAGGAGGCCCTCTTCCTCTGTATCCTCCTCTTTGAAAAGATCCCCTGAACTGATTGTCCCCACTGTTATCCATAGACTGAGTATCTTCTTGTCTATTAGGGCTCTTTCCTCTACCAAAGTTACTCCTGACTCTTTGAAAAATTCTATTGTTGTTACCACCTCTTCCCCTTTGATGGAAGTCATTCCTCCTTCTAGCCTTATCCTCTTCTCTCAAGTCTAATTGGAAAAATTTGTGCATACTGTCAGGAGCCACCATGCTAATATCATCTTGAATTCCTTGTCTCAACCCATTGAGATACCTTGCCACCTTATCCATTTCTTCTTCTTGGCTTCTAGCCCTTAGGCCCAACTTGTGAAACTCTTCAGTGTAAGCACTCACTGTCATATCCTTTTGTCTTAAGTTCTACAACTTTTGATACATCTGTATCTCATAATCAGTAGGAAAGAATTGTGCCCTCAATCTGATTTTTATTCTCTCCCAAGAAATAATATTTTTCTTTCCATTGGTTACCCTATCATCCTGCATCATGTTCCATCACACCAACATAGATCCCTTGAGCCTAGCCTTAGCATAGCTGACCCTCTTCTCCTCTGAGATTTCTTTGTAATCAAATTGGTTGTCAATGGCTTCAAGCCAATCCAACAATTCTTCTCCATTCAGGCTGCCATAGTAATAGGGTATATGTTCCATACTATCCTTTTTTAGGGACTTAAAGGCATCTAAAAATACATTTTTTTCTTTATCCATATCAGGTTCCTTCCCTTTGTTTGATGACTCTTCTGTCTGACTTTCATCATCTCCATCACTCTCATCTCCCCAATTAGTGATCTTCTTTTTGCCCTTTGTCTCAGACACACTAGCCTTCTCCAAGAAGCCCTGAACCAATTCCACTATAGCATCCCTACTCATTTCCTTAGGAGGCATGTTGTCAACCTCTTGACTCTCTTCCACTTCAGACATACACAATCTTCAAGCTATTCTAGCTCTGATACCACTCTGATACAGAGGGTTTAGGACTCTAGAGTTTTCTCCACTCAATTTGCCACCTTATCTCTCCTAACCATCCAATGGTTACTCATTTTTTGATTTATTACCAATTAGGATCTCCAATACCCTCTCAATCAACTTCTCCTCCAAGGTATAGTTGATCTTTGGAAGATTCCAATGTTTCTAGGCTCAACTAGTCCAACTAGTCCCCCGAATGCCTAGATTTCTTCCCTAGATCCACTCCTAGAAATCCTAACCCTACTTAGGATCTTCCCATACATCCACCAAGACTCTTATCAATCTTCTTGACCCATCCTAGATCATTTTGAACTCTTCCCAATACTTCAAGACCCATTACCAACCCAATTGGTCACTATTTCACTAGGAGGCCTAATTGCCCAAATCCTAGTAGGTTTAAATGCACTATTTTTGGCTTATTGCTCCCAATTCCTCCAAATTTCTCCACAAAAGACCTTGAAAATCTTCAAGGTATCCAAAAACACTATCAGAATCCAAATTCCTAACCTCTGGATGCACCCACAACCCTAGTTTCTTATAGGCCCTCGTTTTTAGCCTATTAATTAGGCCTCTAGACCAGTCAACATAAACAATTGTCAAATTGATCTCCAACATTCAATTCACCTCCTACCACCTTTGAAACCTTTTAGGAGACTATCTAGGACACCTAAATATTCCACTAAGTCTTTTCCAAAAGATCATGGGTGCTTAAACCACTCCTTTCTTCTCCCTGTCCTGGTTCACCTAGATTCACCAGTCAGCCATAGGGCTTCCTATTTGGTCTAGGAAATCCACTACAACTGCAAGAATGAAAAAAAAAATCCTATCTACAGACTCTAACCCTACTTCCCCCATGGTTTCAATCAAATCCACTGGTGGGTTCTTAGGTTAGAGCCATTTCTAACTAAATAGCACTGTGAAGACACTTGCAGACTAGTGATCTTAAAAATTTAATAACTTTACACTAAAAACACTTAGAAGAAAACTATCTACTACATATGGAAGCTAATTGAAACCACTACACCCCCATGGGGTCTAATCACCTATGCCAATCCGTACACAACCTTACAATAGCAAAGAGAGAATGCAAATTACAAGAAAATAGTTGCAGACATCTGTATAGAAGTGCCAAGAATAATTGTTGCAATAAAAAATTTCATTAACCTCTTCAAAACATCGAATCTGTGCTCATATACTAATCATGGGGTAGTTACAACTGATCTAACTACATTTTGCAATTTCTTGTAAAAGTTGCTCGAGCAACTTTCAAAGTTGCTAGCAACTTTTTGCTCTTAGAGAATTTTGACTTTCTTTGTCCACTCGATGGGTGAGTTTTACTTTGATGACCCTAGATAGGATACGTAGGGTCCTAAAACAACCCTCAAGCCCACCTTACACTAAAATAACAATTTTTCACTATTTAAGCCAAAATGACCCTAAAACTCCTAATGAGCACTATGGCTCTTACAAACATGGAGTTAAATTATCATTGCATCCAACCCATTGGACCTTATTTCAAACCACAAAAACATCTAAAACAACCCTAAAACACCCCAAAACATCAAATAGGGAGGTTCCCTACACCATTTTTCCATCCATTTGAATCAAGTAAGGTATAAAATAGGTACTCATTATTTCCCATACATGCAACATATAGGAAAATCAATATGCTCTCTCTCTCTCTCTCTCTCTCTCTCTCTCTCTCTCTCTCTCTCTCTCTCTCTCTCTCTCTCTCTCTCTCTCTCTCTCTCTCTCTTTGAGAACCTATTTTATACCTTACTTGATTCAAATGGATGGAAGAAAAAATGTTGATGACTAAATATGATTTTAGGTTAATCATGTGTTAGATCGTCTCAAGATCTTTCCTACGCTTTTTGAACGACGTCAATCAGACTCCATATGTGGAAGTTATAGCTTCCAGAGTAAAGCCTATTTTAATTTATTCATAACCTGATTAGGTTATGGAGAGTAAAATGCATAACTTTTACTTCTTTAAAAACTGATCGGGTTTTCAAGTACTTTTTTCTTTTCAGAACCCAAACGAGTTATATGAAATTTAGAAACCCGATCGGGTTCTGAGACAGATTGAGTTTTTTATAATATTTTCTAGGCTTGGTTACCAAGCCTAGAACAATTCCAAATTTTCAATAACCCGATCGGGTTATATGAAATTTGATTTTTTTAAAAGATGTGTGTACTTTTTTGGTTCACAGCTTGGTGCACATACCCTAGGAAGATTTAGGATCGATTAGGAAAATGATTGATTCTGCCAAAATGAGAGAAAAATTAATAATTGATGACATAGAAGAATGACACAATATTAGTGAATAGAAGACATGTTAAAAGGGGGCACATAAGTGTGAATCAGTTTTAGGTATCCATAGTTAGTATTAATCCATGTGGGTTGTAGGAACCAAAAGATCCCCATATGTCATTATTGACCCATGGGGGTAGTGAAAACCATTGAATCCCTTGATGTCATGATTAACCCGTGCAGATGGTAGATGGTACTTCAATCCCAAAGAATGCTTGGAATGTTTTGTGTGGGGATCATGAATCTTGGGATGTCAGAAATGACCATGTGGTTATGGATACTCCCTATGCTTGTTCTCTAGTGTCTAGGTCCAATAGTACTATGTAGCACCCTGGTATTATGTGATTGTATTGCATTATGGATGTTGTCTACATGTTGAGTATTATTTATGTTGTACCTAATTATCTAAATTTGGTTTCATTGATTGGTGTGAGTGTATGCCTATATTTCAATGTATGCTTGCTTCCTTATTTGGGTCACATGGCTACCTCTATGAGCTTCATGGAGTTGGACTAAGGCTTCCATATGGTTAGGTGGAATGAAAAGCCACTGTTGGGGACTGACATATAGATGACGGACTTGTTTAAGAGACTCAACATGATGTGGATTAATTCTTCTTCCCTTGATCTCTTTCTTTACTATGTCATATACTCATGTTGTACTTTCAGTTGTTAAAATTTTATTCATATGATGTTTATATATGCAATCAAGTGTAATTGACCTTGATATAATGTGTCTAGTACTCCTTGGTGTGCAGAAATCACTTATTAGTCCATGTTTTGGTGTTGACACTTTTATTTTTCTAAATTTGACCTTTATGGGTAGTTCTGCACATACAATTTCTGCCCCGAAACATATGTATGTAGTCCTCCACATTTGTCCATTTTTCTTGTGCATTTGTACTGGTACTCTATGAATTCATTTTATGATTCTACATATTTATGAAAGTTATTACTTCTCCTTGTCCTATGTTTATGTAAAGGTTAGATTTTGTTTCCCTGCATTCTTAGGAGCATTTTCATATATTCACTTCTTGTTTTGACCTAGTTTAACTCACTTTTTGTTTGGGTTTAAAAGTGAACCTAGTGTAGCTTATTTTTTAGGATCAATTTAGTCTCCTCTTGAGAAACCATGTATTGTTGGCCAACTTGGTTCCTTTAAGTTCATGGCATTTTTTTTGGGCCTTCAAGATGCAACCATGGAGTGTGATCATATCATTTTAGATGAACGGTTCTAGTGGTTTGGGAACCCATGGAAGTACTTGTAAGACTTATGCTTGTGTTTAATCATGTATCAATCATTATGTGTTTTCTTCCTTTCTTTATAAGGGTATCTTTCTTTAATTTGTCATTTATGATATTATTCTTGTTAAAAATAATATTCAGTGCATGTTTTCTCCTTTGTTCCAAGGTTTCCTTGGCGGGGATTTACAAAATATAGAATAGACAAATGATAGTTTTAGCATACACAAACTGACAAAAAATAGATAGGAACCTGTGGTGACTTAAAATAATAACTAGATAATAATATTGATATGTGGTTTCAATTTAGAGTTGATTTACAGGGTATAGATCACCTTGAGCATTCTATTCTTGGGTATAAATCACTTGTGTCGCTCTATACCCTGGAATTTTGTCTAAACCTTTCATAGATTGTTCGTTAGATCTTGTACTTTACAAATTTGTAATGGTAGATTTTCCACCTATTCCTACACATAAAAGTGGAGAAAATGTTGTGGAAAGGGGTTTTCCTTGGTCAATCCCCGATTGAGGTATCAAAGTTGAAATTGAAATGAAATTGCATGAAAGAAAGTATGTAAATGTTAGATCTACCTTGTAAATGTATATACCTTTATAAATGAATATTGAGATTGCATATAATAAGTTGTGTCCCAAAACTCAAAACTTTATAAAAATCTTTAACCTTAATCTCAAATATAAATAATAAACATCAATGCAATATAACACAACACCAATATTTGTTACATGGAAGCCCGATTAAGAGAAAACATACAATAAGGATCAAACCCACAAGATGATGTACTCGGTTAAAAGCACTCTACCCTATTAGGAGTATTACAAAGGAGAATGCACATGCATTCAAGCACACTTCCTAAATCTCACTACTCAAATACAAATGAGAGCTACAACCCTAAGAAATACAATGACGGCTACAACCTTGAATGGACTATAATCCACTATAGACAACAATCCACCAATTATGAACTGACTGATAGTACTCTCTCATGCCAATACAATTCCAATGAAGTACACCAAATATCTGCATCAATTGTAGATTCCACTCATACCTCTTCACATAAAACCTATACACACACTCTCTTTGTATCCTTCACAAATTCAAATGATTACCTCTTTATATATATTTCATCAACCTTGAAAACATAAACAAGGTGGGTATTACCTTAACACCTTAATTATGAGTATATAATCAAGTAAAATACAATATTTAATGCGATCCAAAACATGTAGGAAAAGATATAGCTAGGATCCAAAACATCATCCTCAAACACACTTTAGATCTATAAATCATACCACGATCCTTCACAATACGCTACACCATCATGTTGGCCAAGAACAATATGAGCACAAAGACGCCATAGGAAAACACCAAATCTTATCACATAATCTAATGCGATCTAGAAACACAAACATGAAATGATCTAGAAACATCAAAAAATAACATGAAATTCCATGACAACAATAATAACTCTATCTCAAAATTCACAATTATCTTTGCACTGTTCATCAAGAGCACCAATTAGTAACCTCTGTCACAAAATAAAAATAGCTTTCCAGCATCCAAATCATGAACCATCTGAGCTGAGGATACACATCCATGATCTAAACTCACCACTAGGTTAGAAATAAAGAATATTGCATAACTAATCCATACCAATCCAAAAAAATGCAACATTGTCTCTTCATGAATAACCAAAATACTAGTCTATGAGAAATCATTCATAGCTCAATCAAATCAACATTCAAACCTCTATAAATTGAAATAGGTCAACTACAAAAATCCCCAAAACCATATGTACCTTTGCAGTATTAGATGTTCAATGCAGTAGCATACCAAATAAATATTCTCACTAAGCATACCAGGAACACTATCACCAACAGTAGAAATATGTTGACATAAATGACAAAACATTAATGTCAACACATATATGCATGATAGTCCAACAATATCCAAAAATCTCCCCCTTGGCATTGATGGAAACATATGATGTGA
Source organism: Thuja plicata (assembly GCA_018584345.1). Lineage (NCBI taxonomy): Eukaryota > Viridiplantae > Streptophyta > Pinopsida > Cupressales > Cupressaceae > Thuja > Thuja plicata. The sequence goes on along the minus strand of MU214320.1, from coordinate 606,513 downwards.
AAAACTAAATCAATGGACAAAGAAACCACATCATCAATATTGCCAATAATATCCACAATATATCTTTTAGAGTCTCTCTAACAAACATTATCAATTAGAGAAAAATCTCTACACATTACCTTTTTTTCATATGACCATGTCTCCCCCTTTGATATCAATGAAAAAAGGCACATATATGCACTAAGTCATAGCTTGACCAAGAACAAATGAATATCTCACAAAAATTGAATGACATACCATATAATAATAACTACTCCCCTTGAGTAGTAGCCACCAAAACATAAATCTAGAAAAATGATGATCCTTGTAAGAATACTAGACTAATACAAATCAATGCATCTCTAGCTCTGATCAGGAGAGGAAATCACCCCAATTTTACCTCAAGGATAGTACAAAGTATCTTTTGGCAAGGGATTCATGAAGATATCTACAATCTACTCTTTGGTAGACACATATTCCAATATAACTTATTTTCACTGACCTTATCTCTCAAGAAATGATATTTGATAGAGATGTGATTTGATTTGAATATAACACATGACTTTGAAATATTGATAGCACTAGAGTTATCACAGAAGATAGCAATGGGATCATCAATACTAACTTGGATATCTTTGAAAATTTTCTTTATCCATACCATTTGTGTATAATTAATAACAATATCAATATACTCAGTTTCAAACATAGATTGAGATATACAATTTTTCTTTTTACTTAACCATGAAACTAATCTCTTACCCAAGAAGAATGCACCTCCACTTGTACTCTTTCTATCATCCACATTACCCGCCCAATCCACATTAGTAAAAACACTCAATGTAAAATCATCATCCTTACCATACCATAATCCATAGTCAATTGTTCCTTTCAAGTATTTCAATATCCTTTTAACAATGACAACATCCAATTCCTTTGGTTCTTCTTGAAATCTTGCAACAATGCAAACTGCATTCATAATGTCAGGTATGGTCTCTGTTAAGTACAATAATACACTGATCATAGATCTGTATCTTGATTGATTTAATTTAGGTGAATTATCATCCTTTTTCAATTTTCAACTAGTAATCATAGGAGTAAAACATGTTTTGAATCATTCATACCAAACTTCTTCAACAATTTTTTCACATATTTAGACCGAGATATGAAAATAAATTTATTTGATTGTCTAATTTGCAAACTATTGGTAAACATATTTTTCTTTTTTACTTAACTCTTAAATGCCCAAATATTAAAGAAACAATTGAATACAACAATTGGGAAATGTAACTGAATAACTAATTTCCCTCTGAATTTGTAGGTATAGCTCCCTTAAGTGATTGATCTTCAATGAATTTTGTTCTTTCCTAATCTAATGGGGGTGTGTTCTTGACCTGAGAACAAAAGAGGTAATCCAAGCTAGGCCTAGACAGGAACTATCGCAGGTGAATAGATTCAACTCTAAATCTAGCCAATCTCAAGACCTTATCAATCATATAAGTTCCTAAAACTGGTAATGTAATGGTAGATAACGGTGATACAAATGAAAAAATGAAAGATCAATGATAACACAACAATGATGATTCAATCTAATTCTAAACACTTCACAAGAACATCTCTCACAATTATGAATAACACTCATATTTTCCCTCGATTAATTGTATTAAATCTTAATACAACACTCCGGTTTGATCATGAACTGAAAATCCAATATAAAGAAACGTTCAAATTAATAGAAAGATAATTGCAATGGAACAGTTAAAATATTGACATTCAAACATAAACAATTTTGACTCAGTGAAAATGAAGTTCTTTAGGCCAAAATTTAGCCGACCTTTTTCTTGATTTTCAAAAGAGTACATATAGATTTCAAAGTTTGACCGTTACAAAATATGTAAGCAAAATGGTTCAACCTCTCTAACCAAAAATGATAAATGATAAGTGAACATTTATGAATTACAAAATCTATCAAAATTTAGTATAAGGGGGGAATATATTTATGTCTTTGTTTTCTTCCCCTTATCTAAATTCACCTTATAGGTGGTAACAACTGTGATGATTTGAACAAGCTCCTCATATCTATCAATATGGGCATTAGTATATATGATGAGCCATTGGGAATGATCTTTGGCCATATTCTTAACCACATCTACCCAATCTTGCATTTCCTTCATAGCTTTATATATGCACCCGCTCAACTGTTGGAGATCTGGTACTTTATGCAGGTGATAGGAAGACTGCTCTACCATCTTATCTACATAATCAGAGAAAGATTTTTGCATGTTATCCACTCTGATTAGTTCTCTTCCTTGGCCACTTGTCTATGAATCTATGTGAAGACCTTTGAGAATTCTAAAATATCTGTCCTGTTCCTCTTTGATTTTGGCTTAACCCTCCTTTAGCTTGGATGATCATATTGGCTTGAAATTGTAGGCTTTGAAGCTCATCTCCCTTCTGCAAGATTTTGGCCTTTATTGCCTCTTTATATTTCATTTTGACTACCATGTGCAACATCACTATGAAGTCTTCATACTTCACCCTTTCTGACGTGAGAGTCTGTAAGTTCTCATAAACATTGTTTCTCTCCTTTTCCAGCATTAGGATAGCACTACCCAATTGTTCAACAGCTACGAGCCCTTCAAATTTGAGTCTCTCGATCCACCTTTTTCCAATTTACCCAAAGTGTATCTTCTTGCAACTTGGCAATGATGGCTTGATTCTCTACAGTATTGGGGTTGAAAGTGGTTTGGGAGCTAGGAATGCTTGTAATTGGAGTAACCAACTACTTGATAAAATTATTCAATTCATTGACTTCTTTGAGTCTCACCTTAGTAGCCTTAAGCTCCTCAAGCTCCTTTTCAATTACTACATTGGTTGATTTACACAAATCCACCTTGGTATCATGACGATCTAACCCCATATCAAATGATTGTAGCTCAAAATTAGAAGCAGTCAAATCTTCAAACCTGCCTTCCTTTGTAGGCTTTGCTACCTCCATGGGGAAGTGCCTGGTTTCTTGATCTCAGCCTAAGGTAAACAACATCTTTGATTTCTTCACCTTTCTCATGGTGGTACTAGATTATAAGGCCCGTGAAAGAGTATCCTTGCTGGGAGCTCCTTTGATCCTCTATTTTTTGCGCTCTAGGTATTCTCGATCCAAGACTCAGAGCTGGTAATTTTGGTCGTAGAGACCAATTCATCTATAAACAAATTCTTGATGATTGGGGGAGTAGATTTTGGTCTAGGGGCGAGTGGATTTATTGGAGTTGTAGAAGAGGAGACTATCTTAGTGGCCTAAGTAACCTATGGTTTCTTTTTGGCCTCTTCATTTGATTTAGTAGCTGAAGTGCTGGAACTTTCTTCACCCAACTCTACTATAGTCGGGGAGTCTTGCATCGGGGTCTCACCCTACACATCCAAAGTGCTAGCTTGAGCTGGTTGCTTTGTTTCCACTGTCTTAATGGGCTTATCTATAGGATTGACCAGATCTGTGGCAACTATTCCTTCTATCAAACCAATGACAGGAATCAAGCCATCTCCACTTGTCTTTTCTAGTGGGACTACCTTCTCAGGAGGTTCATCGCCTCCGCCCTGGTTGAGCTGGTCCCTTAGCCACGGTTGGGATAGTCACTGAAGCTGCTACATGAGCAGTCATTGTCACTGCTATAGGAGTTTTTTGAGGAGGAGGCATCTTTTCCGATTTCTTCCTTCTGCGCATCATCCATTGGGCCCATTTCTATGTGCTTTTGTAGATTCCATCCATTAAGGCCTGCAAATCATCAATGGCTGGACCTTGCATGGGCTCAAATCTTATAGGGAGGGGTTTAATCTTCTCTATGTACATATCATCATACATATGCCTCCCATCATCTTCAATGCCTTTAACTGCAATGTTAACTTTGAAATTTTTGATTTGTTCAATAGTTAACCTCACATAAAATCTTTCTCAACTTTCTAGATCATCCTTTCAGTTGGCCCAATAGTCTTCTATGTCATCTATGTGATGAATTGTGTGACCCATATTCAAGTAATCTCTAGCATATTTTACAGGGTTGCACTGGGGTCTCAAGACATCGTATGTCTCTAATTGAAACTTTTTCAAAAATGCACTCAAAACATTCTTTGCATAAGATCGGGATGCACAGCTATAAACTCCAATGGTCATGGGGAAGTTGTATCATTTCTTTTTGGTGCCTGCACAGATCAGGTTCACTTGGATTTATTGCCTCATTACTTCAACCAACACGATCATGTCATCGGGATACCTGGGCAGCTTCAAGGGGAAGTCATCAAATCTTGCAAGATGAATATATGAGAAATTTGCAAATTGGATAAAATAACACCCATATTGGCTGATGAATGTCATAGCTCCTAGAGAAAATCTCCTTTTTGGGAAACCTTGCAACTACCCGCATAATCTCATTGTAAATGCATCATTGACCTTGATATACTCAGCGTAGCTATTATGAAATTGTAAATAGGGAAAGAATTCATAACTTTTTACATCATTTGGGAATTATTCCAGCCTAGGAAGCCCTGGCCAAATTTGACATATAAAAATCATTCTAGTATTTGGCTCTATTGAGGGAATTTGAAAGATTTTCGCTTACCATGTGAGCCCAATCAATAAAATTATGCTGGGAGAAAATAACTTAGAATAAAAATAAATGATATCTAACAAAGTTAAATGCATCGCTCTCACCTCTGATCCTGTGGAGTATACCAGGATGTCTATAATTTATGGCTTTAGGTCCATGCCATAAAGTGTCTTAGGCAATTTCCCCTTGGAGCTCCTAGTATTCTGGAACCAGGTTTCCATCATCTACTTCCTCCATGTCATCTTATTTACTCCATACTCAGTGACTGCTTGACTATAGGTCATCTCTGAGTATTTAGCTTTCTCTGGAATATGAAGGCAGTTCTAGATAGAGTCTCGGTTGATAGAGAGAAACACTGTGTCATTGGGAAAAATGATCTGCTTGGTATCCAGATTGTAATGGGCTATGCATTCATAGATGAGCTCTTGGGCTTGAACTAGAATAGGAAAGCCGGCGGCTTCAACTAACCTGCTCTCCTTCAACTTCTCTGTAATGGGGTGTATCCTTTCTGTGTTTAATCTATTTTGGAAGCTCTGCATTTTGAAGAACCTTAGAGAATTGTCTATGATTTTGTGCCATTCAGATGTAATACCGTTCAACCCATCAAATCCCATGAATCTTGTGGCCATGTTTAGATCAACTTGAATTGAGAACCAAAAGTTTATCTCAGCGGTATGAAAGAAAGAAGTAGCTAGAATCAGAGATTAATTCAGGAAAATTGACAAATATATGGTAACTCTTGTTTACTGCACTTCTTTGATTTTTATAAACTTCTGAATTTTTACCATTAATTACCTACTTCTCATGCCACATGAGTGAAAAAGACTAAACAATATGAAAATGTCCGTTATGAAGCAAACGACTTTATTTGAATTTATTAACTCACCTCTACGGGCCGTTAGAAAATATCTTTTCACTTTGGGTAAGTGTAATGGTAACTTTCTAGGAGCAGCAGAGAATTAATTTTCTGCTTCTCCTTTGGTGGAGAAATGCTTTCGGAGTACCCCTTACTCAAAAATTCTCTAAGGGAAATTTTAGCCTTTTTACAATGCTACAATGACACGTGACATCTTTATTATCTTTCTTTTATGCCTTAAGTCACATGTGGGATTGAATTTTCCTTAAAAATATTGTGTATAATGATTTGGTGGAAAATGCACCCCGCAAGTCAAAAACCTCCTGTTGGAGTAATGGAGAAGCTATTTTCTATTTTTTTGCCAATAATCCTTTAACTTATCATTTGCGGAAAAAAACACACTTTGTAGGTGAAAATCCATCGAGGAGAAGGCAAAAAATCAATTTTCCGCCAAGGGCCATAGATTCACATTTTACTGACCCAACTAAAACCAATAACCCTAGTTATATCCTTAGGCCTTACCAATGTTCTTCAAGGTCACCATTTGCTTGTTTTTGTCACTTAAATCATTTTGGCAGAAAATGCCCTTGAGAGTCTATTTTCTGCCGAGGAGAAGCTCATAACTGATTTTCCACCAAGAAGCAAATTTTGAATCCTTTCAAGTCTAGATGCTACTATTCCACTTGTGAAGACTCACCTTTGAACCTAGTCATCAATTTCTTCATAAATTTTGGATTTCAGTGTCTCCCGTGCATCCGATTTGTATTATGTTGAAAACTACCTTCTGGATAAAAACCCACCGAGGAGAAAGCAAAAACTATTTTTCCGCCAATGTACCAAAATGGATTATCAAGGATAAACATTCAAATTCACATAAATTCAATGTTAGAGATATTCAAATCATGACCTTTATTGGATTTAGGAGTTTAACCTACCCAATATATAACATGAATTTAATAAAAACCCCCCGGCTTACAAAAGGAGAAGTTAATTTGGGAAAACTTGATAAAGGTCTCCCAGCCCAAGGGGAAATCTAGACCTAGACTCAAGATTTACACAATTATTTAAAGAACAATACTAACACACAATACATCCATTTTTGTCTAAAAATATGAAGAAAAAAAATGGGGCAACACAAACCAAGAAAGAATTTCATTTCACCTATCATGGACATCTCAAACTCATTATGCATCTCATTAAAAAAATCTTTACTCGACTTGTCATTTCCACCAAAAATGATATCATCCACAAAGACTTCAACAATAAAAATATTATCATGATCAACTTTAAAGTACAAGTTACTATCAACAATACCTTTATTAAAACCAATTTTCAATAAATACTTATCTAACCTTGCATACTGGACTCTAGGGGCTTGTTTCAATCCATATAATACTTTCTTCAATTGACAAACCATGTCATGTTGGTTAGTCAAAGTAAATCTATCAGACTACACAAAATAGACTTCCTCTTCGATCTCTCCATTAAAAAATGTAGACTTAACATCCATCTGATATACCTTGAATTTTTTGTAAGTAGCATATGAAAGATACATCCTAAAGACTTAAATTATATAAATAGGAGAAAAGGTTGAGAGGAACCTCCTACTGCAATATGATGAGCATGCACGAAATAACAAAAATATAGAGCAACGGTAGAACTTAGATTGAATCTATTGATCGTGGGCTACTTCAAGGGGGTAACCTCCTTTGAGCAAGCTCAATACAATAAATTTGTCAGTGTCATTCAAAGGCCTTAACACACACTTATATACTAAGTATAATCTAGAAAAGTATTACTACCTATGAGTGTGGGATAATAAAATATACTCATGGGATGACTTACAAAGCATATGCATCCAACAACACTAAACTAACAAAATAAATAGAAGGAACACACAGGTTCCTAACATCCCCTCTCTCTTAGAAAAAATCTTTGTCCTCAAAGCTTAAGGTGTGGAAATTGATGCTGAATCTAAAGAAGGGGTTCCCATGTAGCATCCTCTGGTTGCATTCTGTGCCACTGAATCAAGACCTCAGCGATGGAGCAAGAGCGAAGCTGACGAGTGCGCCGGTCAAGGATTGCCGTAGGCTCCAGGATAATTGATCCTTCCTTATCCATTTTAGGGAGAGCATTTTGGGCTCGAACATTGGTACCAAGAACTTTCTTGAGACAAGAAACATGAAATACTGGATGAATGCGGGAAGGAGGAAGCTCCAGTTTATAAGCAACTAAACCAATCGTTTGCAGAACCTTATATGGCCCATAAAATTTTGGGGCCAGCTTATGATGCCCTTTAAGCTTTAGGGAGGATTGCTTGTATGGCTGTAGACATAGAAAAACCATATCCCCAACTTGAAACGAGTGCTCAGAATGGTGTTGATCTGCCTACTATTCCATTCGATTTTGGGCCATGTGAAGATTATCCTGTAAGGTGCGAAGAATTTGATCCCTAGTGCGGAGAACTATGTCAATTGCCTAGACTGGTGAGCTACTGGGAGTGTAGGGAAGGAGCACTAGAGGTGCCTGACCATAGACTGCTTCGTATGGAGTCATTTTAGATGTAGTGTGGTAAGAGGTATTGTACCACCATTCAGCTAGAGGAAGCCACTTGGCCCACTGATGTTGCTATTCTGAAGTGAAGCAACGGAGATAAGTTTCCAAGCATTTGTTGACAATTTTGGTCTGACCATCAGTTTGTGGGTGATAACCCAAACTCATCTTCAGTTTGGTGCCAGTTTGCTGAAACAATTTAGTCCAAAAATGACTGGTAAAAGTTGCATCCCGATTTGAGACAATGGAAGAAGGGAGGCCATGAAGATAGAAGATCTGGTCCATGAAGATTTTTGCAACTATGGAGGTCGTATAGGGGTGGCTGAGGGCACAAAAATGACTATATTTGGAGAGACAATCAACCACAACCAAGATCACTATTTTGCCACCTAATTTAGGAAGCCCTTCAATGAAATCCATAGAAATGTCAGTCCAAATCCGTGTAGGGATGGGGCAAGGTTTCCAGCAAGCCAGGAAGGAGGGTCATTTCACCCTTGTGACATTGGAAAGTATCACATTCAGCCACCATCTATTGAATCATCTATTTCATTCCTTTCCAAAAGAAGTTGCACCTTTCTCACTCATAAGTTTTGAGGAATCTAGAGTGCCCTACCGAAGGAGAGGCATGGAGTTCATAAAAGATAGCCTGTTGAAGATCTAGATTTTGGGGAAGCACTAGATGGCCCTTATATCAGAGAGAGGCACCATCCCAAGAGTAATGTGGTACAATAGAAGGATTATTGGCCAACTGGTGAATGATTTGAGATAAAGAAGAGTCACTAACATAGCCCTGCTGAACAAATGCTAACCAATGGGGAATTGACATAGAAATAGCTGAAAGAGAAGCTTGATCATCAAATGTGCAAGAAAGAGCATCTGTAACAATATTATCCTTACCCTTCTTGTAGGTGATCTCATAATCATACCCCATGAGTTTGCTGACCCATTTCTGTTGTGCAGGGGAGGATACCCATTGTTCCAGGAAGTATTTCAGACTTTGGTGATCGGTCTTGATGCAAAATGACTCCCTAGGAGGTATGGACGCCACTTCTATACAACATGCAAAATAGCCATAATTTATTTTTCATAAGTAGATAGGGCTAGGTTCTTACCAGAAAGGTCTTTGCTAGTGAATGCAATAGGATGGCCATCTTGAAGGAGAACAACACCCAGTCCATTACCGCAAGCATCACTCTCAATAGTGAAGGGCTTGGAAAGATCTGGCATAGCGAGAACAGGTGTACTGCACATAGCTTGTTTTAGTTGTTCAAATGAATTCTCAGCAACATGGGTCCAGGTAAAAGCATCCTTTTTTAACATAGCTATCAACGGTGCTGCAATCTTCCCGTAATCTTTGACAAACTTGCGGTAATAGCCAGTCAGCCCCAAAAAACCCTGAAGGCTCTTAAGAGTTTTAGGATGCAGCCAGTTTTTCATGGCATCTATTTTTGTGGGATCCACCCGAACACCTTGGTGTGCAACAATATGTCTGAGATACTCCACTTCCTCCTGGCCAAACGCACATTTATACTGTTTCACACAGAGTTGATGATCAGAGAGAAGTTGCATTACAAGCTCCATATGATGGAGATGCTTAGCCCAGGTTTTTCTATATATGAGGATATCATCGAAGAAGACCAGAGTGAATTTCCAGAGGTATGGATGAAATATTTTATTCATCACTGCCTGAAATGTTGAAGGCGCATTAGTGAGGCCAAAGGGCATGACTAAAAATTCATAGTGACCATCATGTGTGCGGAAGGCTGTTTTAGGGATATCCTCCTCATTAACCCTAATTTGATGATACCCAGAATGAAGATCCAACTTGGAGAAAAAACAAGCACCATGAAGCTCATCAAGAAGTTCATCAACAACCGGGATGGGAAACTTATCCTTTATGGTGAGATGATTTAGTGCTCAAAAATTAATGCAGAGTCGCCAGGACCCATCTTTCTTGTGGACAAGTAGAACTAGAGAAGAAAAGGAACTAGTACTAGGGTGAATAATACCTTGCTTCAGTAAGTCACGAATGAGCATTTCAATTTTGGTCTTCTGATGAAATGGGTAGCGGTAGGGCCTGATGTTGGGTGGAACGCTGCTAGGAAGGAGCTGAATATAGTGGTCCTTTGGGAAAGAAGGGTGAAATCCTATAGGTTCATAAAATACACCCGAATATTTATCCAAAATTTGTTGTAGATCTGTAGGAGTACTAGAGACCGTTGATGGCTGCATCTGAATGGAATGGAGCTGAGCGATGACACCATGTGAATTCTTCTTAAGAAGATTTTTTGTACGATGTGAACTGATGATGCTGAGAGACCCTGGCTGTAAGCCTTTCAAAGTGTGTTGTTGCCCATTGGCTGAAAAATGCATCCAAAGTTCACCAAAATCCCATATAATGGGGCCAAGAGTGCGTAACCATTGGGCGCCCAAAACCACATCACATCCACCTAAGGGCAAGGAAAACATGTCGGAGCATAGGTTATAATCTCCAATAGAGAGATGCACATTGTGACATTTCCCTTTGCAAGGTAAAGTGCCCCCATTGGCAATCATGACTTCAAAGCTAGAGTAGGGATGGACAAAGCAATCAGCTTGTTTGGCTATTCAGGGGTCAATGAAGTTATGAGTGCTACCAGAATCAATGAGTATAGTAAGAGGGATCTTCTTGAAGAAACTTTGGACCCGCATGGTTTGAGGGGTAGTGACTCCTGCAAAGGCATGGACAAATATCTCTGGTTGAGATTTTGGCGAAGGAGGTTTAGGCTGTTGAGGCTCAACCTCATCATCCACTATTTCGTGAGCATCTACATATTCTTCCGGTTCAGGTGGAGAATCCACATCCAAGAGATAGAGATTTTTCTAAACACATCTATGGCCCCAGGACCATTTCTCATCACAATTATAACAAATCCCTTTTTCTCGCCGGGCCCGCATCTCTGTTTCAGACAAGTGCTTGATAGGAGTAGTTCTGGGAGCTGGCGTGACTTGAGGGTTGTGAGAACCCATATTTCTGAATGGAACAAAATTAGATCTAGAATGTTGTAGAGAACTAATCTTGTCCTCTACTAACTTAGCCAAACCAAGGGCTTCCATCATTGTAGTGGGCCAAAACATTTTTACTTTAGATCGAAGGGCATCCTTCAGACCACTGACAAAACAACTGCAAAAGAATTCATCAGACAACCCTCTGTGTGATTAGCTAATTTTTCAAACTCTATCTGGTATTCTCTTACAGTGCCTGTTTGGCACAGTTTAGTGAGTGCTCCTGTGAAGTCATCAAAAGCACTAGGGCCAAAGCGCTCCAAAAGGA
>MU214320.1:562070-595167 GCA_018584345.1 Thuja plicata | reverse complement strand
AGTGCCTGTTTGGCACAGTTTAGTGAGTGCTCCTGTGAAGTCATCAAAAGCACTAGGGCCAAAGCGCTCCAAAAGGAGTGTGCACAATTCTATCCATGTTGGGTCTACATTAGCCTTGATGTACCAAAAAAACCATTAAAGAGCTTCATGTTCCAAATGAAAAGATGCAAGCAGGACTTTGTTGATATCTAGAGTATTATGCAAGTTGAAATACTGCTCTGCCCTGTAAATCCATCCAGTCGGATTAGCACCATTGAAGTGAGGAAAATCAAGCTTCGGTCCCCAAAAATTGCTAGAAGAGAACCCAGCGTCTCCAGAATGGTTGCGGTTCATGGCTGAATGCTGAAGAGTGAGACCGAGAAATTTGTCATCGAGATCTTGAAGTTCGGTTTTAAGGGATGCAAGTTCCTCCATGAGTTTTTCTCCTGTATGTGTAACAACCATATAGCAATTTTTTTTTTTTTTTGGAAATGGGTAGAAAAAGAGAAACATAAACTTTTTCAGTTAGGGTAAACTTGGATTTGGGCAAAACTCAGATGGTAAATTGGTGTTTAACGAGTGGTTGGACACTTTCTAATGAAAAAGGAAAGATAAAATGAGGGTTTCAATGGTGGGGAGGTGGAATGGGTCGAGCGGTCCAAGAGGGACAAGGGAGAAGAATTAGGAAATGAACCCTGTGGCCAGATTTGGTGGCGATTGGCTGAGAAGCAAAATAGTTAGGGCAAACCCTAAAATTAGATAAATGAGGGATTTAGGGCTTCAATATGTGAAATTTGGGGTAAGGTCTTCAAGGAAGGAAGTATGCAGAACGGTATTTCAGCAGTTTTGAGGAACTTTGAGAGGAAACAGAAAGAAAGCAAGGAAGTTTTTTTTTTTTTTGAACAATCTACGTAGGAAAAATCACCTAGATACGTAATAACTGAAAATAAGAACTACAATAACAAGAAATACTAGGATTGGAAATGAATCCAGATGCAAAAAAGGAACTTGAAGGCCACGACGGAATTTTTTTTTTAATGAAATTTCCACCCAGCGTGCCCAAGAAAGCGCTCTGATACCAGATGAGAGGAACCTCCTACTGCAATATGATGAGCATGCATGAAATAACATAAATATAGAGCAATAGTAGAACTTAAATTGAATCTATTGATCATGGGCCACTTCAAGGGGGTAACCTCCTTTGAGCAAGCTCAATACAATAAATTCGTCGGTGTCTTCAAAGGCCTCATCACACACTTATATACTAAGTATAATCTAGAAAAGTATTACTACCTATGCATGTGGGATAATAAAATATACTCACAGGATGACTTACAAAGCATATGCGTCCAACAAAACTAAACTAACAAAATAAACAAAAGGAACACACAGGGTCCTAACAAAGGTCTCCTCAAATTCAATACCTTCCATCTATGAGTATCTCATACAAACAAGTCTAGCTTTGTTCGGAACTACTTAACTATCTTCATTCAATTTGTTTCTAAAAACCCATTTAGTACTGTTCACATTCTTATCCTTAGGTCTAGGAACTATAATCCATATTTTATTCTTTTAAATCCGTTCCAATTCTTATTCCATATCTTTAACCCAACTTTCATTTTTGCATGCCTCATCAACATCGTTAGGTTCAATATTAGAAATAAAACAAATGCCATTTATAGCAATTCTTCCTCTAGTCTGAACACCTTGATTCCTATCACCAATAATCTGATTTTTTGAATGATTTAGCCTAACATACCTTGGAGTCTTTAGATTTTCATTTTTAGCTCACTCTTGTGTTTCCAACTCTTCTTCACTTGAAACTTCTTCATCCTCATATACCGAACCATTCTAATTCTGATTCTGATTCTGATTTTGTGCTTGCATTACCTGATTAACTTCCTCATCATCTGATTCATAACTAAAAGATCTAAAGTACTTCTAATAAATTTCATCCACTCTGACATTAGCACTCTCAATTATCTTCCTCAACCTATTTTTATAAAATTTGTATGCTTTGTTTCTTGTAGAATAACCAAGGAAGATTCCTTCATCACATCTAGGATCAAATTTCCCTAAATCTTGATATATTTTGATATAACATTCACTTCCAAAGATTCTAAATTACATCACTATAGAAATATGACCATATCAAATCTCATAAGGGGTCTTACCAGTGCCTCTCTTGATTTTAATTTGGTTCAATGTATAGACTACAATGCTAACCATTTCTCTCCAAAGGATCTGTTGTATATGTCCTTCAATCATCATAGTCCTTGCAGTGTCTAGGATAGTTCTATTTCTTCTCTCTACAATACCATTCTATTGTGGGGTCCTTGGAGAAGGAATTTTCCTCTTTATTCCATGCTCTTCACAAAATGCATTAAATTTAGTAGATGTAAACTCTCCACCTCTGTCAGATCTTAGATATTTCAACTTCATACCTATCTCAGTCTTTTCCATAGCTTTGAAGATATTAAATTTATCAAACTCCTCATATTTCTCCTTCAAAAATGTAACCCACATAATCCTTGAATAATAATCAATAAATATAATGAAATAACTATCTCTATAATAACTACTAGTTCTTGTTTGGCCACACAAATTAGTATGCACCAACTCTAACAATCTACTTGAAGAATAAGTCTTTCTTTTGAAATTACATTTAGTTATATTAGCCAGCTTACATTCCTTACACATTGCATTAGCATGATTCAACAATTTAGGTAAATCTCTTACTGTATTTTTAGTGCTTATCTTCACTATGTTATCAAATAAAAAAATCTTTTGTGTCATAACCAACTGTCATCAATCTTAACAATCAGACATCTATTCTCTGCACTATTCAAATTAAATACAATACCTTTAGTCTATGTACCTAATGCAATCTCAATTCCAGTGCTTCCAATGATCTTGCACAATCCATCCTTGAATTGTAAATTGTAACCTTTATCAACTATCTGTTCAACACTCAAAAGATTATGCTTCAAACCTTCAACATATAAGACATCATCAATGTTATTCTTACCATCAAGTGTAATGAAACTTCTACCTTTTTTTGTGCAAGGAGTATTGTCACCAAATATGACAAAAACACCATCATACTTCTCTAGCTTCACAAATTTTCTTTTATCTTTGGTCATGTGATGTGAACAACCATTGCGAATAACCCATTCATTTTTCTCATCCACATGTGAATCAAGGCTCTTTCCTCATTCAAGAAACTAGGATTCTCATCTCTCATAGCAATAAACACAGTCTCATCTTCACTCTTTTCAAATTCATCATCACTTACACGTTCATTAGTAGCATAATAACACTTATTTCTTCTTCCTCAATCTCTTCCCATTCCTTATCATATCTTGATCCATACTTAGATGAACTTTCTCCAGGTTCATATCTTTTCTTATCCTAAAAAATAATGGCTTTGAATGTAGATTCAACTTTAGGAAGTCTATCACCAAATCCTCTCATTTCAAAGGAAGATAACTTGCCAACCAATGCATCTCTTGTTATAGTATCCATGGCTCTAATATCTTCAATAGCACTGACCTTGTGATTATAAGTAGGAGGGAAGGATCTCAACATCTTAGAAACAATTTTATTTTCCCCAAATGTTCCACCAACACATCTAATTCCACAAACGAGTTTTGTCACCTTCAACACAAAGGAAGTAATATTTTCATCTTCACCCATCTTCAATGCTTCATATTTCCCTTTCAAACTCTAAAACTTGGCTTTCTTCACACATGCATCTCCTTCATGTAAATTATCTTTTTTTTCCATATCTCATGTGCAGTTTCCAATTCCATGATATTTGTATATTCTACATCTGACAAGGCACTCAATAAGGCTTCTTTTTCTCTCATATTGTACTCACATTTCTTCTTCTCATAATGAGTGGAAGTGGAAAGATCAGCATAAGAGGTGTAAGAATTCTTAGTGACTTCCTAGTAATATTCTTCAATGCATCTCAAGTGTTTAATCATCTAACCCCTCCATATGGAATAATTATTACCTTCAAATATCAGACTATCCTTCTTAAAGGTTGTCATCCCAGATCTCCTCAGGTGGTCATGATTTTAAAAGAGGACTTAGCTCTGATACCAATTGTTAGGAACAAGTCATCACACATAAATGAGAGGGGGGGGGGGGGGGGGAGTGGGGGTGAATCAGTCGTGTCCAAAAATATTCTTTTTTCCAATTATTTAACCTTAATCTAAGATCTAAATAATAAACATCAATGCAAGATAACACATAATCAATCAACACATAAAAAAAATATTTTTGATGTGGAAACCTGGTTAAGGGAGAAACCATAGTGGGGATCAAACTCACAAGATGATGTACTCTTTTAAAATCACTATACCCTATTAGGAGTATTACCAAGAGGAATGAACATCCATTCAGACACACTACCTAGAGCTCACTGCTCAAATACAAATGAGGGATACAAGCTTGAGAAATATAATGTGGGATAAAACCTAAATGGACTATAATCAATTGTGGACAAAAATCCACCAATTAAATGAACTAACTGATAGCATCTTTGTCATGCCAATACATTTCCAATCAAGTACACCAAATCATTGCCTCAATTGTAGATTCCACTCATACCTCTTCACACAACACTTGTACACACACACACACACACTCTCTATATCCTTCACAAATGAAGGTAAAAAATCTAAAAGGGGTGTCCTGAAAATCACAAGAACCTCAAAGTTCACATTAATAGGGATGCCATTTAGAGCACTAATAGAGGGGAGATGAGAAAAAAATGAAGAACTGGGGAATACACTATCCCCATGTAATGAATGAATAGAGGGTTTTTGCACCATTTGCAACAAAGAGAAAGAGTGAACCAAGTCCTCTCCATCCACCCCTATCTTAGATGTGAGTCCTCAACTTAGATGTGAGTTGAATAATCTCACAATTAAAAAAGGAACTTATAGGTACTAATGATTTCAAAAGCACATAAGATTTGGAAAAGAGACAATATATCTCCCTACCAATTTTTTCTTAGATGACCTCTAAGGGATCAGGAAACAAATTAAACTAATTGGAAGAAACTAAATCACCAACTAGGGGATCACTAGTTAGTTGTTCTTTCCTTTCCTTGGTTGGAAATTGTTTTGAAGAATGTTTATTAGCCACAAAATCCTTATTGGAAGGATGATATTTATTTGTAACCTTACTAGAATTATCAATAGTAGAGATAGCAACAAGTGTTGCAATAATTTATGAGTCTATATAATTTTTTCAAAATCAAAAGTTAAATGATCTAGTTAAATGGATTGAACCCAAAGTCCATCCTTAGAAGATAGTTTTACTATCTAAGGAAACAACTTATTCTTGTCACTCAGATCACACATCTTGACAATTAAAAGATGATCACATATGAAATTCCTATATCTTAGATAAAACCCCAAAGAATTACTCATAAGTTTGATAATTACAGGATCAATGAATTCCACAGGAAGACCCCTCAAACCAAATCATCAAGGAACTAAATGAGAGATATCCTTAGATGAATGAAGAAAACATTTCCAAGAATAAATAAATAAAATAAAATTGTTATACCAATAGAAATAATTATACAAGGCCTTGTCTTTAAAACAAGGAGCTTAAAAAAAAGGATAATTATCGAGAGACATAAGTTTACAGTATATTGGGAATGTCTAATTTAGATGAGTCCATTTTTGTAACTTGTGAATTGAAATATCCTCACCCCATACTTGAACAAGGATGAATTGAGAGTGAAGATATCTTAGTTTTAAATATAGGGTACCCTCCTTCATTGATAAGTTAATCACATGAACCCACACCCTCTTTGGATCTCCTTTAGAATTAGCCTTAGTCAATACATCATCTTTAGAAGACTACTTTTCTCTTTGAATCGTCACCTAAATGTCCTTTGAATCTAAAGATTCATAATAAAAATAGAGAGAAGAATTACCACTAATTGGTTGAACCAATAGGTTTTCTGAAGGGAAAGATACCCTTTTTATATTATTGTAAAGGATACAAATTCTTATTCATCAATCCTTGAGATCAATTATGTTGTATTTTTGCCTTAATTTTATGAATTATACCATTGTTCCTTTCTTACACTATGAGAAAATATCAATTACCCAAAGAGTAGGAAAGAGTCTTAATCCTACTCTTACCTAAAATAAAGGTCTTTTCCCTTCCATTGACTATTTTTAATAATATTTTCCCTTAAACCTTGAGAATGAGAAATTCTAAAATTTTTGTATGATCATATTCTAGCAGAGGCAACGCCATATTGACCCAAAAAACTCTTGAAAAAAATCATTAGGGAACATAAGTATTAGGTGCTTTACCAAAAAGAATTTTAGTTTATGACCCTTGGTTATTACAGGGTAAATGCACCGAGTTGTTGGTCAGAAAAGTGGCCACATGAAAAAAACTCAAAATTTTACAAAACTCATGCAGTTTATTTGAAATTCAAAACATTTAGGCTTGGTAAAACTGAGCCTAAAAAAAACAATTAATTTTTTTTATGTATCTTTATAACCCGTGCGGGTCATGAAGAACTACAATTTTTTTTAAAACCTTACCAAAAAAATAACAAATTTTCATCATTTTTCTATAATCTAAAGTAATAACATTGGAAAATGACCCTAAGGCTTGCAAGCTCATTTTCCCTCCATTTTCTCACACGTCTTCTCAATTTTCTAACCATATAAATTTTTCTATTTTTTGACAACATTAGCATAGTAAACTTTAATTTTCTTTACTAGTGTCTTGAAAGTCCTCAGAGACATATGTCTAATATTTTTTTTAATAACTTTTGATCTAATTTACTAAATTCAAAATAAAATTACATATTACTATTCTACACTTGATACTATACACTTAAATTTTTTTTGCATTTTTTATTATTTTAATGCAAGTTATGCCCGATTGTCATGCCCAAAAGTTGGGCAAAAACACACTAACAATTTTTTTTTAAAACACACTAAAAGGAAAGGTTATGCTACCCCAAAGGTATAGCAATTGCACTCAAAATGGTGCAGAAGTGAAACAACATCCAGAAAGGTCAAACTAGGTAGGTTAGTTGTAAGTACCATCCTACAAGGATCCCTAAACTGGATACTAGGGTTGACACGCAAAATGAGATAATTGACCAAAAGTCAACTGTACCCTGAAATACATGAAAGGAAGATACTAGGGTTCACTAAGCCCTTAGGAAGGATACGATGCACAAATTGAGATAGTTGACCAAAAAGTCAACCCTAGTCGACCAAAAAGTCAACCATCACTGAAACACATGAAAATAGAAACCTTGGGTCTAGAGACTACAAGCAACACCTGGTTCGAATATCGATATGATCGGTCAAGGTTTGACTATGGTTGACTAAAAGTCAACCATGCATAAAAAGGGCCAACGAGGTCGAAAATACCCTCGGGTCAACCTGACAATGGAGGTAGTCTATGCCCACCGTTTGATAGAAAAAATCCAACCAAAGCTATTAATAAATATAAACTTATTTAAAAGCAAAATCAAATAACCATTGTACTTTTATTAACTAATTTAATCAACATAGAAAATTACACCTATTCCATACATTTTACCAAAATTTAAATCGTATAGAGAAAATTAAATCAATTAAATATCTAATTAAAATCAAATCTATAATGAATAAAATCTATTATTAATCTGAAATTTAATCCCTATCCAATTTTAACTAAGGCATATTAACATAATTCATACCTATATAATAACATATCTAAAGAATAAAACAAAATAAATAACTTCATAATTACAATAAATAAACAAATCTATTCGAAAATAGATTACATTTCCTAAAATTGATTACCCTAAATCTAATTTAGAAATGCAATCAAAACGTTCTTAGTAAACTTGCAACTTAAATTAATTACACCGTAGGTGTTTCCATATGAGAAAGGCCCAGCCTATTTTCTAGTATCAATGGCTAGAAATGGTGGAGAGCCCAATGAATGCCATTGAAAGCATCTTGGCCATCCATTCACAAAAGAATCTGATCATGAGAATACAACCGAATCTCTGCTTTGGGGAGATTTATTTCCCATGACTTCAGTGGGTGTTTGTCCGCTTTGCCACATCACGTGGTTCATAACAAAAGAATTTCATTTTCCAGAGATTTTAGTCTTCATATCAAGTAATAAATTGCAGACACAATCAGATACAAAGCATTCCCACCCTATGATAAAAATAGAGTGGGGCATATGAGATCACTTGTTCGTGATTGAAGAGTTTGCAACCATTGTTTTCTCATAGAACATGATGAAGACATTTATGGGGTTACTCTACTTTTTAGAGTTTGTTGCAATGATTTCTCCATTAGTAAGCTTTGCAACTGATGCCGCCTCAGTCCAGAGGTACATTGTCCACACATTCAAGTCAGAGATACCGTCATCTTTAGATAACAGGGAGCAATGTCATTCATCTCTAGTGCAATCCTTGCATACCCATCAAGAAATTGACTGATCTCCGCATATTCTCTACAACTAGGATCAAGTTATCCATGGATTTCCAGAGTAGATCACTGCAACACAGGCTGAGGTGTTGAAGAAAATGACAGGAGTTTCAGCAGTGCGTCTTGAGCGCCTGTAAAAAACTTCACACCACGTGCACACCACATTTTATGGGATTGGATGCAAAAAATGGGATATGGCATACCCAATTTGGCAATGCCCAGCAAGTTATTGTGGGAATGGTGGACACAGGAATTTGGCCTGAAAGCCCCAGCTTTAGCAACCGTGGAATGAAGGCACTGCCTTTGTCTTCTGGCTGGAAGGGGGAATGCAAATCTGGGACAAAATTCAATGCCTCGCATTGTAATAAGAAACTGATTGGCACCAGATTCTTCTGAGGGCTATGAGGCTTCAAGAGGGCCTATGAATGAGGCCAAAGAGTACAGGTCTCCTCATGATTAGGATGACCATGGAAGCCACAATGCTTCTATAGCTTTGGGATCATTTGTATAGAATACCAACTTCTCTGGATTTGCCCCTGGAACTGCCTCAGGCATGGCTCCTTCTGCAAGACTGGTCATCTACAAAGTCTGCTAGGATGGAGGGTGCATGGACTCTGATATTCTTGTCGGCATGGATAGAGCTGTTAAGGACGGCGTTCACATTCTGTCCTTGTCCATCGGGAGTACCCAAAATGTGCCCTACGATTGAGACAGTATAGCACTGGCTGCATTTTTGGCGATGTAGAGAGGCATTTTTGTGTCATGCTTGATAGGCAATTCAGGCCCAGAAAGGGAAACTGTGGGTAACGTGGCTCCCTGGATCACTACAGTCGGTGTAGGATCCATCGACAGGGCATTTTTGGCCTCTCTAGTTTTGGGTAACGGGGTCCGTCTCAGTGGGGTTTCTTTGTACATAGGCAAAGCTTTGAAATGTGTGCCTAGACGACACACTAGACCTACCGGCTGTAGAAGGAAACAATTATTAGATGCCCCAAATTCTGAAACCGGACATAATCACACTAGGTGTGAACATTCTCACAGCCTGAATGGACCCCAATTTCAGGATTATTTCAGGAACATCTATGGCGTGCCCTCATGTGACCGACACAGCTGCCCTAGTCAATGACACTCACCCAGAATGGAGCCCTGCAACAATCAGATCCGCCCTAATGACCACAACCTACAATATCAACAACACAACCAAACCGCTCCACGATGCCATTACATAGGTCGAGTCTTCCCCATTTGTGCATGGCGCGGATCGCCTAAACCCCAATAAAGTGCTCGCACATGGACTTGTTTACGACATGGGTTTGCAAGATTACATTTAGTTTCTCTGTTTGCTGAACTCCACACCACAGCAGATTCAAACAAAACCAGGAGCAATATCACTTTCCCTAAAAATAATTGTCCTCGCAAAGATCTAGGAAACATCAACTATCCCTCATTTTCCCTTGTTTTCACTAAATCTAATTCGACCCAGGTCTTGAAATATGAGAGGAGCATGACCAATGTGGGTGATGGCCCTGTAAAATATAGAGTTATTGTCTTTGCACTGCCCAGTGATGATGTGAGCATTGCGGTGAGGCCTACCACGCTCTTCTTCAGAAAGCATACAGAGAAGCATTCTTACACTGTCACCTTCACATCAACAAATGGGGTGCCAAGTTCCTCAGCGCCTGGAAGTTATGGATCGATTACATGGAGAGATGGAATACATTTGGTGAGGAGTCCTATTGCTTTTACCTAGCAATGACAGAGGTTGAATAAGTAACTGAGTTTTAATGATGTTCAAAACTCCAAACGGAGGCAGAAATATTGAGAGCAACACCTCGACGAATGCCGCTGACCCCATTTTTGCCCTTGCCTTCAACTTTACAATCTCTATTTTTTATTTTACTGTGATTCCAAGCGGAGGAAGAAATACTTGAGAGCAACACCTCAACGAATATGAATAGATGAAGTTGGACTGGACACGTTGTGAAATTTGCATGGTCACATGGCAGTAGTAGATGTATAGTTTGACACGTACTCAAGTTCATAGAATATTCAGCCAGCCTTAATTCCAGATGAACGTTAACTTTTTTTAACTATAATGAACTGCGATTTACTCATCGTTTCCATTAACTCAAACCAAATTTGATTTCATGCCATCAAGGAACAAATGTATTTTTGGATGTCATTAAATAATAGAACATAGTGTAGACTTATTGTAATATTTTATATCCGCAACTTTCCTCTAGCTTTTATGCGATTTATACATTTAAATAATGAGATCTGATTCCAGTAATGATCTTCATGGTTAAATATCATCATTCCAGACATTCCCACAAGCTAAGCCGTTTTATTTATTTTTTAAATCTAATTTGTATTTATGTTTAATTTTTTATAAGATTGTTTATGTATTAATTTATTTAACAATTTATAATTAACTTACGAAATTTAATATATTTTGAAATTTAATATATTTTGAATTAGTTAATGTTCTTTTTGTTTGTTTTTAATTTTTATATCAGAAAATTTTAAAGGAACATAATGTGAAAGTTTGTGTAAAATGACTTAATAACACAGGGCCAACACATAAAGTATTCAAAACAAGGCCAGACTAATTTTAAGCTAAAATCAAGTACATGCGCAAGTGTTTTTTGGGCATGTTCAAACTCGACAGCTTTTCAACATGATAAGCACGTGCATGGAGGAAATAATAAGGACAGATATAAATATTTAATGCCTCTAGAATTTTGCTTGATTAATAGTTTTAGAAATAAAAATTTAAAACCATGGGAAAGGCTAGATCAACCAAACAGAAAATAACAAATAGCAAGAAAATCAATTCAATGAAGAAATCACAACACACCATAACATAAATTTGTATGTCACATTTACTTTATATAAATCTATTCGACTTGGGTCTTTTACGAAGCAAAAGAAAAAAAATAATAATATATATTTTATGATTTTAAATAAAATAAATAATGAAATTCATATATTATATATTTTATTGTAATACATTTTTAATCTTTATTTATGTTATGTATTCATATTATATATATCTACAAAAAAACAAGATGACATAAACAAAATAACATAGAGAGAAGGGAGAGGAAGAAATTAAAAAACAAAATAGAGAACATATCCCTTTCATTTTACATATTTGATACCATAGGGGGCAAGTTAAATATACCAAATGCTTCATTTCCTATTCTGATACCATAGAGGACAATCAGATCTGCACTAATGACTAATTCTTACACGCTAGACAATGTCAACAACACAATTACTGATGATCATGACGGACAACCAGCCACTCCCTTGGAGTTCACTGCAGGCCATGTTCATCCTAATAAAGTCATTGATGAAGAGACCGTAGCTCTTCACAGGACCTATGAGGAGAAATATAAAGATAAAGATATAAGTAGAAAGTAATAGATAGATGTAGAAAGGGGGAGATAGATAGGCATAGAGAGTAACTTTCTAAAACAATGGTTGATGTTCATTGATGGATAATGCAAGATATACATCCAATGAATATTTGCCCGCCGATTTTTCTTCTTATTGACAGACAACGTGATTGACATATATCAAACGAACAACATGTTTTTTGTGTATCAAATCACTTCCATTTTTCAGTAATGACTAATGTACATGTACATCCATTACATGCCCATATTACTATACATCTGGTTGTAGCTTCCTGGACAAGACAAGCTGCCAGCATCATGCCTCTGCCAAAGATTGAGAATGAATAATTTATTATTGGGATTTCTGCATTCTTATATTATCAATATAACATAAATGTGAATAAAATTTAGATGTTGTTATTATTTCATTTAACTTGCATTATTTTAATATTATTCATTTTATAGATTTTTTAAATTACAATAGTTTCATTTAAAATAAAGAGATAATTTTAAAAAAGATTAAGATATAGTTGTATTCTAAATGATCTATAATTACGTATATATTAATTAAATAAGTAAATATATCTATTATTTGTAAATTGTTGATTTTCCTTTCTGAAAAAAGACATGACAAATGGTCGGACAATGTAGGCAATGCATTATTTGGCAAACTGTGTTCATGGCTGGGAATATCTCAATGAACGTCTTCGTAGCCTATAAGTCTTGTGCCAGCTTTGCAACGTCCAATATATGCAAACTTAAAGGTATAAGAAAGGGGTCATGGAGAGATGGATGCATAGAGAGAGGGAGATGTGTCTAGATGGAGTGTTAGTGTGTGTGTGTGAGGGGGAGAGATAGGGTACTTATGTGTGTGTGTGTGTGAGGAGGGAGAGATAGGGATAGAAAGAGGGAGGGGTGCAAAAGAAAGAGAAAGATATAGTGTAAGCATATAGAGAGAGGTGTGGAGATGGAGATTGAGAGGAAGAGGGACATGGAGAGGAGAGAGAGAGGGGGGAGAGTGCAGATGAAAGATGTAAATAAAAAAAAAAGATAATGAGAGAGGGAGAAATATAAACATAAAGATATAAGTAGAAAGTAATAGATAGAGGTAGAAAGGGGGAGATATATAGGCATAGAGAGTGATAGAGAGATGCCCATATAAAGATACATATAGAGGTAGATATGGGAGAAGAAATATAGAGATGTAAAGATTCAAAGGTATAGGAAAGAGGTGATGGAGAGAGATGGTTGGATACAAATATAGATGAGTATAAAGTGAGAGGCTAGGGAAAAATAGTTAGAGAAATGGTGAGATATATTGATAAAAAGATAAAGATATCTAGAGAGGATGAGAAGGAGTGACAAACAAAGGGACAAATACTTAAATGACCTTTCCATAACTCTACGGTGTTCCCATTGCACACTAAGGTGCGATTGCTAGTATAATAGTATTGCTAAAGTGACTAGTTTAATAAAGCCTTTTAACCATCTACCATTTTAAATAATAAAAGTAAATAAAAAGAAATGAAAACAATCTTATATCTAATATTATAAAAGAAAAACTAAACATAAACATAATACTTAAAAAAAGGAACAAGATAAACCTAAATTCCTTATGCCATGAACGCATCCAGTCTTTTAAACAAAACTTCCAACTTAAACCCTAATTTTTTTTACCGTGCAGGTCTTAGGGGAAAGCAGTGATGGGGAAAAGTCTTAACATCCATAGAGGCAGAGGAGGAGGAGTGGCATGAAATGAAAATGGAGAGGAGCAATGGTGGCCATAGGCGGCGGCACCATCACCCGTAAGGTCAAGGGGAGGCGGGGTATGCAGTGGTGGAGCAGCTTGGCACGGCCGCCGCTCCGCCCACCACTATTTTCACAGTGGTGGCGTGTGGGTCTGGAACCGCCCAGCCATGGCCACCCTGCCAAAAGAAAAAGGGAGGAGCGGGGGTGGCTTTGGCCACACCCCAGCTCATAAAAATATTTTTTTATTTATAGCACTCTGCGCTTAGACTCTCTCTCTTTTTAAAAAAATAAAATAAATGTTATATTATTATAATTATGCTATATAAGTTAGGATATATATATAAAAATACAAATCCATAATAATATAAAAATAATGAAATATAATCACCGGTGTAAAATGACTGTATCCCCCCAAAGAGGGGCTATAAGGAGGCATTATTTTTGAAATATTATTTCACCATAGCATTCTATATTTTAGACTCTAATCCTGGTAGAAAAATATATAGAATTAGAGCATTTAATTTTTTTTTTGAAAGATTTACAATTTATGCTAAGTGTAAAATATTTTTGTGATGCTCAAGAACATTTACTCACTAAGGTAATCTATCCCCCATTCAAATATTTTGATAAGGAATTATCTAATTACATTAAACAATGCCAATAACTTGCTATTAAATGCTACCAAATTATAAGAATTCATGCTATTCTTTTATACTTGAAGGTGGATAGATGTATAAAACATTTATCCATTTAAGTGTTCAAAATAACATCATACCATATAGAAATCTATACAACTAGACTTAGATAGTGTAGGATTTAGCTTTCTCATTGAGGCAAGTTTTTTTTTTTTTTTTCAATAATTTTGAGATTCCTCTAAGTGCAAGAGCTATATTTAAGGACATGCAAACACTTAATTCTTCTAATCTTTAAATTTCATCATCATAAAGAGTAAGCTATTCACATTCAATAATAGCCCCAATATACTTTGAAAATTATCGAATCTTAATGCACATATTTTGAGAATTTTATAAACATAGGAGTTGAAATTGCATACTAACTTCCATGATTTCTACTAAATAAATCATGCACTAATAGCTTTCCAAAACCTATTTTAAAATTACATAATAACATAAGATTTCATATTCACTAGAAAGTCCATTTACAATATGGGTCAAAGGTTTACCAAAAACAAAATGTTACACTCTTCACAATGGTCTAAAAACAAACTTGCAACAATGAAACTCTCATTCAACATAGGTTACAAATGCTCATTTTCCAGTCTTTCTCATCTTTCATATAAAGGTAGAATACATCTTTAATATCCCATCAGGAACCTAAAATAAGATGAGGTTGACCATGGAGGCTCACCTCCCAACCTAGGCCTTTAGAAGGCCACCCCCAAGCTTGGGGATCCAATCTGAAATATGATACAAGAAGGCATACACAACCAGTAGGCAATGCAAACAAAAAACTCATACACAAGAAAACTCCCCAACACAAAGGTATACAAGAGGAGGGTCTCCAAGAGGCCTTCCTGAAATAGGGGTAGTTGTAGATCTCACAGTAGGAAAAATCCAAGCATCAAAAAATGAAACTCAAGCCACACATGGACCTGATATGACCATCTTCACAAGATGCAGTTATGAAATAACCTCCTTATGCCCCCCAGGTGCCCTTAGGCCCTACTTGGCATCATGGGTATTGTGAAACCCCATATTTTTCCCTCCACACATGGGAGACTCTACACTAAAATTGGAATCAATCCAACTACCCCTTCAAGGTTACTCTACCCTCCCAAGGGTGAGTGTGCCTTGAAGATAACCATTTGAAATCCAACACAAAATAAAGACAACATAAAATAAAACATTAAATTTGAAATAGAAAATAACCTCAAAAATACATAGGACTCTATTAATGGAGTTTCAAGCTCAAGAACACACATAAACAAAAGTAAAATTTATTCTAAGAGATCCAACCTTAATCCAAACCTAAGGTGAGAAGAGAAATGTTGTTGAGCTATCCTTCCTAAGCTCCTTTTCCAAAAGCTCCTTCAAACTAAATTTTGTCTCTAAGGGTAGAGAGTAGGTGAACACTCAACTCATCCTAAATCCTTCCCTAAATAGGCAAACCTCCAACAAGAACAAGGCTTAACCCAAAGGTGAGGTGACCCTAACCAACCCTTAACTATCCACTTGCCTTAACTCTCCATGGGTGTAGTCAAATGAACTTGGAAGAAGAGAGAGGTTAACCAAGGTTACACTCCTCTTCAAAATTCACTCAAGTTTGAAAGTGACACTTTAGAAGAGAAATAAATGAGTTTATAAGCTTGTTAATGATTGAAAATGACACCTAAACCCTAGGGTACCAAGTTGGGTAGCTAAAACTGACCCTGGTTACCCTCTGGAAGCCCAAAAGACCCTCCTAAACTTCCCCCAAAGTTAACCTACGGATTTCTAAGTCAAGTTGACTATCTAGAAACTTCTAACCTTGGGGTAAGCTTGGGTACTACACATAGGTAACCTTAGTTAACCCTATAAATAACCTTGGTTCCCTTCACTAGCCATGTCAATATAAAATTTTGACAATTGCCAAATTTGGCACATTAAATTAAAACAAATGACATGACTCATTCACATTAACATTTACTAATCTAATTACACACATGCAAATCAAATTTACAAAATAACCACATAAACAATGAGGTCCATGTTTCTTTATATAAACAAGACCTTGGAATGCACAAAAATTTACATAGATTCCAATACTGGGTCCCCAGTTTAGATCCATGGTCAACTTTCCTTGCAAACTCATTGCACACATCAGTAGGTTCAAAACAACATGATATGAAAACATAACACGACATCAATAATATACATGCATATAAACCACATCTACCTTAGAAGTGAAATAACCTAGCATCAGTTTCCTAAACCAAATTCATCATATTACATTCATACATTTAAACCCAATTAAGACATCATCATAACTTAAATTGAATTAAAACATAACGCATCTCAAGTGTACCCTGATTACATAATTAAGTATTGAATACATAACTTAGGATTCAACATATCCTTAAATACATAAAAGTCTCCAATAGTCAAATTATGTCAAAGCATAAAATACTGAAAGCATGAATAAAAGCAGTAAAACTATGACAGTCTAATGTAGGTCTCACATCGATGCACAAATAAGTACCATATTTTCAGGATGCAGTCACTTCCAAAAATCATAAAAAAAAACTCAATAAAATATTACAAAAAAATACACAAATTCTAGATCTTACTCTTACCTATCATCCTACCAAAAGGCTTTGTAAAATACTAAATTGAACTATATTTTTTGTGAAGTGCACAGAAACAACTATGTTATGTGTTTCTAAAAAAAATAGAAATATTTTTTCATGCGCGATGGGTTTGACTCTCTTAATCTTATCCATTTCTTAAAAAAATTAGTTGTTTAGAAATTAGATTCATAGTAATACAATTCTTATTCTTTACACATCTTTGAATTTTAATTGCACGACTCTTTAATTTTTCTTTGAAGTTCAGGTTTACCTGATTTCCTAAAATAAGTGGCCACTTATTGTTGGGATTAATGGGAAGTATGTACTGAGAGGGGAGGGGTGAATCAGTACCTCTAAAACTTTTGTATCCTTTAATTCAATTAACCTTTGTAATCAATTGCATATCCATTCAATCTGATCTATACTATCTTGATGTGAGTTATATCAATTCATAACATTAACATACATTTGAATCATTCATGAAAGTAATTGACACATAACACAAGATATGATATCGCAAAAAACTCTTTTTTAGGAAGTAAAAATTGTGGTGGAGATGGTACCCACAAAATCTTCACTATCTGCAGATTGGAAGGGGCCGGTTAAGGCTTACAATTTGATCACTTCTGATGATCTACCTTGTTAAGAGTATCAGTGTGGACCTATTAAAGTCTACTCTGTTAAGAGCTTTAGCAACATTGTTAAGTGTGCACTCAGTTAAGAGATTTGTAGTTGGACTGTTAAATCCACCCTCCTTGAAAGGATTTTTACACTTTTCTCTACTTGTTAGAATGATAGAAAATTAAAAATTGACCTGGTAAATGCAATCCAATTTAGTTTACATGAAAAATATTATCACCTAATTGTGATTGAATAATAACTCTAATTTTTTGGTATCCTCTGTTCTTGGTTTTGATAACCAAATCCTCCTTTTGTTGTTCTTTTTCTTGAAACTCTCAATCTAATCCATAGATGTGCTCGTTTCCTTTATTCATGTTATCCTCTCTATTCACATCATCTATTCATCCATGTATAGTGAATGATTGCATCATCTATTTATAGATGGATTGACTTCATTAAGTTTTGAGTAAAACAATGTTAACTCTAAGATTAGGTTTACAACTTGTACCTAGATCTCCTAGTCTATGTGTTTTAAATTAGTTAGACTGATTAAAGAACTTACATTCATGTTTCTTGTCCCTAAATAAATGGATTTAAAAACAAATAAATATCCTATAAATAGAATACACTTGCTTTATCTGATGTGGAAGTCAGATCCACTTTTTGTAGGCTGCAACTGACTTTCATCCTGTCTGTCGGTTATGCACTAATTGTCCTTCAGTTTTGTTCTGTCAGTTGCAATTTAACTATCTCATCGGTTTGCACTATATCCTACACATCGGGTTCCTCTTTATCTTTCTGATTTTGCAATTTCAGTTTACACACTAAGTTGTGTCGTCGGTCTTCTTTGTACTTAGTCATCTTTGGTGATCTTTATCATCTGATCTTCAGTTTTCTCTTGTCCTATCTTTCAGTGTAGGCTTACTAAAAGTGTTGTTTGTATACTAATGGAAAATTAATCTCATCAATCTCTCCCTTTGACATTAGTATCAAAAACTGATATGTGAAAAATACTAACAAAATTTTAAGTATATACACCATATATGATCCTTAGTCATTTAATGACCCCCCCTATGTATATGCCGGTATATCTGTACATATGATATATTTTCCTTCTACATATGATTTTCCCATATGAATATATATATATATATATATATATATATATATATATATCATTTTCTCCTTATAACTATACCATATACATATCATATTTACCATTTTCCCATATGAATGAATGAATGTACATATCATCATTTTCCCCCTTTTTTGATATTAAGGGCAAAGGTCTTTTACCTTAGAGATTATAAAAAATATGGGAGTGTGAAGACTTCTTGTCTTCTATAATTTTCTCCCATTGTTCTTTGAGGTTCTCTAGAGCCATCTGCTAAAGTATGATCTTTGAGTGCATATCATAGATGCTGTCTGCTACAAACATCTCGAGAGTTGCTATCAGTTGCCTTGCTGAACTGATATACTATTGGAGCAATGTTAGATTTGGTAGAAGTTGAGCTTGGAGCTCAGTTAATTTTTCCCTAAAGTGTGTCCTTGCCTCCCACAGTTCCTGCCTTAACCTTTTTATCTCTGTGATCTTCTCATAATGCATCTTAACTACATTTTTTCCATAAGTGGTTAAGCTTTGTGCACTATTTCCTAGATCTATATCCATCTTTGCAATGTTGTCACTATTCTCTTTAGAGAACTTTTCTATTGTGCTCAATTTTTGAATCGATGTTATAGCTTAAGATATGATTAGGTCTAATTCAGTGATGAATTCTGATAGATTTACCTTATTTATCACCATTTCTTGGCTGATGTTTTCAATGAGCTTCTGTTGGTACTTCATTTCTTGTCTTTCCTCTATTTCCTTCTTTTCATATATATTTTGAGTTGTAATGGCATCGGTTAGAGTGGCTAACTAATCAAGCATTGGCTTGTTTTGATCAATATCAACATCGGGTACAATCTACTGCAAGATGTCCCTAGTTGTCTCTAGTACCATGGAGTCACTATGCTATTTCTTCATCTTTTCCTGTAATTCCTTTCTTTGGCACATTTCTCCATATTCTTGTAATGCTTCAAGGTTAAGTGTAGATGGGTCACACTTTGATATTTCAATAACTTCATCTAAGGTGATGTCCAACTTGTTCTTCTTTGATTTATTTTTCTTCTTCAATGAAGCACTAGAATGTAACACCATTGCCAATTTCTCAGCTTTCTTTGTTGTGCTTGATGAAGTGACCTATTGTGCTTCTTTCTGCTGCTTGTCATCAGTTTCAGCTTGTGGGGTGTCTGCAGATGTCTCCACATTCACCTTCAAATAATTGGTAGCAGGTTTATCAGTTTCCTCAAGAGTACCATCTTTAGGTTTGTCTCATTCATCAGTGTCCTTTGCTTCATCAGTCTTTGTTTCTTCATTCTTGTCCTTATCAGTGTCGGTTACATCTTGAGTAGCTCTGATGTTGATGTAACACTAGTCTTGCTTCTCCCTAGTTTCCTCTAGGGGCTCCTAGGTCACTCACTGACCTAATAGGCTTCTTCCACTAACCCTATTCTCATTAGGATTCTCCTCACAAGATCCTGCTCCTTTTGACTAGTGAACACCAACAATGTAGAATACAAACTCACCATAGCTCTTCCTAGGCTTCCAATGGCCTTTCTTAATCCATCTACACAAACTGATCCAAATGGATTCCAAACTCTTCCATATGGAGAGGTAGTCTTCAAGATAATTTATTGGACCAATTACAATGTTGACAAACTACTTTTGGATTGAAACCCTAAACGAGTCCCAAGTTCCGAGCCAAATTCACCCAAAAGAGGGCTACTAGAATTAGGCCTAATTAGGCTCCTTTTCTACAATAACTTGTAAAAATCCTTAAAAATTGAGAAAAAAATACCATATCCTGATACCCTTTATCAAGAACCTAAGGATTTCATAGGTCTTGGCTCCCAGAGGTGTCCGTACAGTACCTCCTATAAACATGCCTAAAATTCAAGGTTTTAGGTCCTTTTCACTGTCTACTCAAGAAATTGATTTTCTTGGCTAGAAAATCTTCACACCCAAACTTCTCCTCTGAGTTGGGGTTCCCTTACTCACCCTACTACCTCCCCACAATCCCTGATTGAAGTAATGAATGCTTTCAATCCTTCCAAATTACTCTGCAACTGTTAGTGACCCCTAGCCATGCATCACTAGCTTGCCTAGGGAATCACCTTATAAATAGCTGCCATGATTTCATGCCCCCCATTCACTATACATAATGTACATGGAGTCACCTTCCATATTCCAATGGCCCGTGCAAGTTCCACAATGGAAAATTGATCTATGACCCCATTTGCACACAGTGCCTTATTCAGGCCAGCGACTGGACAAAAACTTAAAGAATTTATAAAAGTAACTAAAAATATTCAAATTAGAAAAATACCACCACACAAATTCTAAGAAAATCTACATTACCACAAAAAATGATTACAAAAGTTGTTTCAATCCATTACAATGCAAAATTCTCATAATTTAGTCAACTGCAACTGTTTTTCAATTCTACAATCCGTACACACTCTGACAGAAACTTGCCAACCCTTGAAAATGATTGAGGATAGACTTATGTAGTTGACCAAGGCACTAAGACACCGGTCTCAAAAATTTATGGAACTAATTCCATCAAATTTGTATTCTTGCAACAAATTTTGTCAATGTTGTTAATGACAACATTGACAACTTTTGCAACTTTTTGGATATGCTATCCAAACTTGGTCAAAAGTTGTCCAAACTTGCTCAAATCACTAATTAAGGTGTATTAACA
Organism: Thuja plicata; assembly: GCA_018584345.1. NCBI lineage: Eukaryota > Viridiplantae > Streptophyta > Pinopsida > Cupressales > Cupressaceae > Thuja > Thuja plicata. Next base: position 573,836 of record MU214320.1, on the reverse strand, counting down.
TGAAATAGGACCTTTAGTTCATTTCTTGGCCAAATTTTGCACTAAAATAACAAAACACCCTAATTAACCTAGATGGACTCAAAGGTCACTAAGGACCTAATTAGGCATCCTCTCACTTAACACACTACACACTACACACTACACACTAGGACCTACATGTCCCTTTATTAACCTAGTGGTCTGGCTAGAACCACTACAAGACAAAACATGAAAAGAAGCCCTAGGTCACATTTCTCATTAGCCCTACCTAGGTGCTCCTACACCATACTCCCCCACAAGGGGAAGCTATGTCACTCCTGTGGACAATATATACTCTGAAATGCCCAACTTTTTGAAGTCTGCCTCTGCAATCCATGAGGCCTCTGACTCTAGTCTATCCTTCCACTAAATTAATTGTTCCATGTAGACTTTATGCCTTGTAGTCTTCTTAATCCCGGAGTCCAAAACTTTGTCAGCTACCATCTGTGGTTTGAGAGGCAGTACAGTAGCCTCAACATCCCCACTAATTCCTTGACTACCCTGGTTGATCTCATCCATCTTCCCTCTGAACTGGATTAAGTCCTACACATTGAACACTAGAGATATGCTCAAGTCTGATGTTAAGTCTATCTTATAGGCATTAGCCCCATATTTGGCCATAATCTTGCAAAGTCCCACCCTTTTCATCTGAAGCTTCATCAGGACACCTTTTTGTAGCCTTGACTTGTTCAAATGAACCATCACATAGTCACCCACTTCAAACTAAACATCTCTCCTCTTTTCATCAACTTTTACCACTTTTGTTGACTAGCTTGGATTTGCTTCTTGACTTGTTCTTGTATCTCCTTCATAGTGTGGGTGAAGTCCTCAGCGTGTCCACTTCTATACTCCATACCTCCAATATCCCTGAACTCACAAACACCTCTAGGATACATTCCATAAACCACTTCAAATCTGCTTCTTCATGTCATTCTGTTCTTAGTGTCATTGTAAGCATATTCTGCTTGGGGAATGACCACATCCCAAGTTTTCCCATACTCCTTAGTTAGGCACCTCAATAGGTTACCCAAAACCTTGTTCACCACCTCAGTTTGGCCATTAGTCTAAGGGTGGTAGGCTGAACGAAAAGATATATTGGTACCCAATCTAGTCCATAATGTCCTCCAAAAATGGCTCATAAATTTTACATCCCTATCTGATACTATGCTCAAAGGAAGACCATGAATCCTCACAATCTCCTTAGAGAACAAATAGGCTATGTGGCTAGCATCATTAGTAGTCTTATATGGAATGAAATGTCCCATTTTACTAAATCTATCAACAACTACATAAATGCTATCATACCCTTGCTTGGTTTTGGGTAGACCTACTATGAAGTCCATGCTCACACACTCCCATGGCTTGTTAGGGATTGGTAAAGGCTGATACAACCCTGCATTACTCATTCCTCCTTTTGCCTTCATACAAACAACACACTGCTCCACATATTTGGTGACATGTCACCAACTTTGGCCAATGGTAGAACCTTTGCACAAGCTCTAAGGTTTTGTTCATACCAAAGTGACCACTTAAAGATCCATTATGTTTCTCCTGTATGAGATTCATCCTCATAGAGCCTCTTGGCACACATAACTAGTTTCCCCTGAATAATAATCTATTCTACAAAGTAAAATCTGAGAAATTACAATTGAGATGGTTCTAAAAGTCAAAACATACCTTGTATGCTTCCCTAAAGTCCTCATCTACCTTGTAAAGATCTCTGAAGCTATCAATGCCAATGCTATTCAATTGGACTTATTGGACTATCAGTAACCTTAGGCTTAAGGAATCTGCAACCTTATTGAGATGTCCCTTCTTGTGCTTTATAGTAAAGGTAAATTCTTGTAAATACTCCATCCATTTCAAATGCCTATTTCTTAGTTTCTCTTGAGTATTTATGTAGCTAAGAGCTTGGTTGTCAGTAAATACCAACAACTCTTTAGGCAATAGATAATGCCCCCATTTTCTAAGGGATTGAACTAAAGCATATAGTTCTAGTTCATAAGAAGAGTATTTCTTCTTAGCCTCATTCAATTTCTCACTAAAGAAGGCAAATGGCCTACCTTCTTGACTCAATACACCCCCTACTGCTATTCCACTAGCATCACACTCAATAGTGAATAATTTCTCAAAGCTTGGTAATTGGAGGATGGGTTGGGTAGCTACTTGTTTCTTCAACAACTCAAAGGATTTCTCTACTTCTATAGTCCATATAAACTTATCTTTGACCCCCCCTTTGACAGTATCTAGTAAAGGAGCACAAATCCCACTAAAGTTTCTGATAAACTTTCTATAAAACTGTGATAAACCATGGAAAATTCTTACCTCAGTGGCTATGGTAGGTGGAGGCCAGTTTAGGATAGCGGCAACCTTGTCTTGGTGAATCTTCAAGGACACTTTGGACACTACAAAGCCCAAATACACTAATTCTTGTTTGAAGAACTCACACTTTTCAAGGTTGATAGCCAATTTCTCTTCATGCAATCTCTTCAATACTACTTCTACATGTTTGATATGCTCCTCCTTTGTCTTGCTAAATATCAGTATATCATCAAGATATACCACTACAAACTTTCTTGTGAAGTCCTTGAGCACTTCATTCATGAGCCTCATGAATGTGCTCAGAGCATTTGAGAGACCAAATGGCATCAAAAGCCATTCATATAACCCATCTGTGGTCTTGAATGCCATTTTCCATTCATCCCCTTCTTTCACCTAGATTTGGTGATACCCAATCTTCAAGTCCAACTTGGTAAAGTACATTTCCCCTCCAAGGCAATCCATGAGATCCTCTATCCTAGGTATAGGGAACCTATACCTTATTGTGATCCTATTTATGGCCCTTGAATTTGTGCAAAGTCTCCATTTTCCTCCCTTCCGGGATGCCAACACAACCGGGACTACACAAGGGCTTATGCTCTTCTTGATCAAGCCTTGATCCAAGAGTTCTTGCACTTGTCTTGCTGCCTCCAAATTTTGATCAGGAGTAATCTTGTATGCTGCCTTATTTGGAAGAGATGCACTTGGCACAAATTCTATTTGGTGACTTATTACCCTTCTAGGCAGTAGGGTTGCAGGAGTGCCATCACTCACTATGTCTTTGTACTTCACAAGAATTTATTGTACCTCTATTGGCAATGGCTCCTTAACTAGTTTTTATTCCTCCTTAGGTTTGATCACAATAGCATACCCTTCACTCTCATCCTCCTTGATATCCTTCACAAACTCCTTTCCACAACACAACATAACATTAGGAGTCTTTGACTGTGGTTCTTCATCTTCTAGCAAAGACTGAATCTTGAAAGTTTTTCCTCCTTTCTTGAAGGTGATGGAATTCTCCTTCCCATCATATACTACCCCATTGTCAAATTGCCAAGGCCTTCCTAATAGAAAATGACAAGCATCCATTGGTAGGATGTCACAAAGTAGCTTATCCTTGTACCCTGCTATTGAAAACTCAACCCATGTTTTCTCATTGATCAATACACTTTGGCCTTTGTTGAGCCATGTTACCTTATAGGGATTTACATGGGGTATTTTAGCTAGCTTGAGTTTTACTACTGCCTCCTCTGAGATGATATAACTGTGGATCCAGAGTCCACAATTACTTTACAAACCTTACCTAAAATTTTACATCTAATCCTAAATAATGACCTCCTGTGTTTGGGCTCGTCCTTGATTGGTTTCCTTATCAGTACTCTCCTGAACATCAAGTTCTCACCCATCTCTGAATCTAGATGGTCAATCTTAGGTGCTTTGACACTTGAAGTGTCCTCATGAGCATATGCTACCCTTTTGTCACTATTTTATGCAGAAGGTTTATCAGGATATCTATAGGCTGGATGACCTAATTTCCCACAATAATAGCACTTCATGGCTGCAAAGTAAGAACTATTCCTACCTCCTCTTCCTTTGCTAGGAACACCATGATTACCCCTGCCTCTGTTATAGCCTCCTCTTGAACTACTTTCAGTATGCTTCTTTGTCAACTTGTTCTCACCTTGTGACCTTTGCTCACTACCTCTTCCTTGGTAGCCTCCCCTTTGACCTCTTTGGTCTCTTCCTCTACCCCTGTTATTCTTGAAACTAGAGTCACCCTTCTTCACGTTCTTCTCTTCCACTCTTATGGTTAAGTGATGACACTTCTATATTGTAGTTGGTGTCCATAACCTAATCTCCTCTTGGATGTTCCACTTCAATCCATCCAAGTATCTAGCCACCTTTATTGACTCCTCTTATTGCAGTTTAGACCTTAGACACAATATTTGGAATTCCTCAGTGTATGAGGCCACATCTAGGTCTTTTTGTTTCAAGTTTTGCCTCTTTCTATGAAGTTGGATTTCATGATCCTCAGGGAGATAATTATCCTCCAGCTTGGTCACCATGACATTCCAATTTTCTATGGGTTGCTTCCCCATTCTTACCCTCTCATCCTAAAGGTATTTCCACAAAGTCAAAGCTGACCCTCTGAGTCTAGACTTGGCCACCTTAAGCTTTTGGGATTCATTCACACCCTCACATTCAAAATGGTTCTCCATCCCCTCTATCCAATCCATTACTTCTTCAATGTCCATCTTTCCACTAAACAAATGGATTCCTTCTAATACTTTTCCACCTGATTCCTTGATGGCCTTCAAGAATGGCTCTTCATTCAATACAAGATCTAGATCTAGAATGATGTCTTCCTCGGCAACCTTCTTGCCCCTATCACTGATTTCCACTCCTCTGCTTCTAGCTACTTCATTAGCAACTTCTTCTAGCCTTAACCTTATGCCTTCTAAGGATTCTTCAAGGAGTCGGTTCCTATCCTTTTGATCATCAAATTCCTTAGCTAACTCTACATTTTTTACCATCTTTGACTCTCCTACTGATTCACCAGTAGCTATAGACATACACTAACTTCCCAAGTTTCTCAACTTGCTCTGATACCACTCTGATGTAACACTAGTCTTGCTTCTCCCTAGTTTCCTCTAGGGTCTCCTAGGTCACTCACTGAACTAATAGGGTTCTTCCACTAACCCTATTTTCCTTAGGATTCTCCTCAAAAGATCTTACTCCTTTTGACTAGTGAACACCAACAATGTAGAATACAAACTCACCATAGCTCTTCCTAGGCTTCCAATGACCTTTCTTGCTCTATCTATACAAATTTATCCAAATGGATTCCTAACTCTTCCATATGGAGAGGTAGTCTTCAAGATAGTTTATTGGACCAATTACAATTTCCACAAACTACTTTTGGATTGAAACCCTAAACGAGTCCCAAGTTCCAAGCCAAATTCACCCAAAAGAGTGCTACTAGCATTAGGCCTAATTAGGCTCCTTTTTTGAAATAACTTGTAAAAATCCTTTACAAGTTAGAAAAAAATACCATATCCTGATACCCTTTATCAAGAACCTAAGGATTTCATAGGTCTTGGCTCCCAGAGGTGTCCGTATAGTACCTCCTATAAACATGCCTAAAATTTAGGATTTTGGGTCCTTTTCACTGTCTGCTCAAGAAATTGATTTTCTTGGATAGAAAATATTCACACCCAAACTTCTCTTCGGAGTTGGGGTTCCCTTACTCACCCTAATACCTCCCCATAATCCCCGATTGAAGTAATGAATGCTTTCAATCCTTCCAAATTACTCTGCAACTGTTAGTGACCCCTAGCCATGCACCACTGGATTGCTTAGGGAATCACCTTATAAATAGCTACCATGCTTTCTTGGGACCCTCCTCCACTGTACATAATGTACATGGAGTCACCTTCCATATTCCAATGGCCTGTGCAAGTTCCACGGTGGAAAATGGATCTATGACCCCATTTGCACACAGTGCCTTATTCAGGCCAGCGATTGGACAAAAACTTAAAGAATTTACAAAAGTAACTAAAACTATTCAAATTAGAAAACTACCTCCACAAAAATTCTAATAAAAATCTACATTACCACAAACAATGATTATAGAAGTTGTTTCAATCCATTACAATGCAAATTGCTCACAAATTACTCAACTGTAACTGTTCTTCAATTCTACAATCCGTACACACTCTGACAAAAAACTTGCCAACCCTTGCAAATGATCAAGGATAGCCTTATGTAGTTGACCAAGGATATAAAACACCGGTTTTAGACAGTTATGGAACTAATTCCATCGAATTTGCATTCTTGCAACAAATTTTGTCAATGTTGTCAATGACAACATTGACAACTTTTGCAACTTTTTGGATATGCTATCCAAACTTGGTCAAAAGTTGTCCAAACTTGCTCAAATCACTAACTAAGGTGTATTAACATAAAATAGGACTTTTATTCCCTTTCTTGGCCAAATTGGCACTAAAATCAAAAAACACCCTAATTAACCTAGATGGACTCAAAGGTCACTAAGGACCTAAATAGGCATCCTCTCACTTAACACACTACACACTAGCACCTACATGTCCCTTTATTAACCTAGTGGTCTGGCTAGAACCACTACAAGACAAAACATCAAAAGAAGCCCTAGGTCACATTGCTCATTAGCCCTACCTAGGTGCTCCTACACCAGATGTCTTGCTGACCATTGGTGTTATCTTTCTTTTCTTCTTCCCCTGCATCTTTGGGGGTATCCTTTTCTGGTGACTTGATTTATTCTTGCATAATATTGATAGCCTGCATCAATATTGGCATATTTCCTGAAATGTTCACCTGTGCAGTATCAATTGTTGTGTCCTACTCATTGGTTTTGTCCTTTACAACAGTGACATCTTCATCTTTATTCACTTCCTGTGCTGGGTCATTAGTAATGTCAATGACATTAGTATCCACAATGTTGTCATTTGTGGTGTCTTCCCATTGTAACACCCAAAAATTGGCATCTTGCAACCCTAACCAATTTTGTTGCATTTGTCACTCATCTAGATCATCAAAATCCTATTGTACTAGGCAATTCTGAGTTTTGACTGACTCTACTCGACCTAAGTGTCAAATGCAAAAAATCCTAAATCTGCATTAATCATACATTATATTTAATTCCTAAATATCTATTGGCTAAACAAACCTTATGATCGAATTAGTTTAATTATAAAGTCCTAGCACTTTAATTAAATTAAATTCACCCCTTTTAGCTAAAACACATAAAAGGGAATTAAATGATATTTAATTATTAAATAAATATCCTTATTTTCAATAATTGAATTTAATTATTTAGATAATTGAAAAAAAGCAATTATGAGGTCATATTTATTTAATTAAATAAATATTCTCAACAAAATCTTCTCTTCAGTTCAGAATTGGAAACTTCTCTTTAATTATGCTTTAAAGAGAAAGAAAACAGATAAAATAAATAAAATAGTTAAAACCAAAGAAAGAAAACAATTAAAGCAAAAAGAAAACAATTTATTGTATTCTTTTAAAGAAAGCTTTCTATTTTAAACTGGATTTTCTATCTGTTTTATTTCAAAAAGAAAAGTTTCTATTCTGAACAACCTTTGAGTCTATAAAAGAACTCCCATTTCTCATTCAAACTGCTTACTTCCTGAATTTTCAATCATATGCATTGTTAGAATACTGAATTGTTGCTACATTCTTAGTTCATAATCTCATATAGAATAATATCATTTTGCAATAGATTAATTTCAATTTCTAGAATAATTACATTGAAATCATGGCATAGTTTTAATCTCATTTCTAGTTTAAATGGATCATTTAGATTAATCTTGCATGTTTCATTTCTAGATTGATCATTGCATTACATTCATGGAAGAATAAATCCTTCATTCTAGATTGGTCTATGGTTGTGAGACTCTCATTCTGAGAGCTATTTCAAAAACCCCATATGGATAGAAGGCAACAAGTCAAATCATGCAGATAGGCAGGTTGAATAATCTCATATTCAGTCTTGTATGTATCTGATGAAGAAGGACTATGTTGAAGTGTATGGTTGATTAAAAAGGCCAAATTTACCACATACATTTCTGGCGCCCATCGTGGGGCAGGTACAATCTATTCTAGCCTTATTTCATTTCACTTTTTTTTTTTTTTCATTTTTTTGCATTCTATCCGTACTTTCATACTGCTCTGTTTTAATGTCACACAAACTTTCTGAGCATCTCGCGTAAACTTTCTAGTTCTTTGCGGGACCCTCTACACTTCTTCGCATGATCTAGGATGAATATTCATGTGAAATTCAATACCAAAGCTTTCATTTGATATTTTCTTGTCTCAATTTTCTAACCATCTGCTATTTTTTGACATTTGTGTTTCTTTGATTTTATCTTTTGAAACAGCTTAACAGTGGTTTGCAAGACGCTGAGATAAAGAATAGCAATCATAAACTTCTAACATGTTTATTATAGGACACTGAAATGAAGAAAATTATTACAAACTACTAATGGGTTTATTGCAGGATGTTTGTCAAAGACCTTGCATGTTTTCACAAATTCTCATGTCTGTTTTTAGTTGTTAAAACACACTTCGGTTGGTGCTTAAAATGAATCATTGTCTTGCGTGATTGAAGTTTTTTTTAGATTATAATCCCAAGAACTACATGAATGTATCCTCTCCCCTCGCCTTTATGGATCTTGGGTGTAAGAGAAATTCATGTGGTTCTTCTAGAGTGGCTACCTCCTGAGAGCTTTAGCAGAGCCGGTGAGAGTGGATGCCCAACCGGTAACAGGCTAAAGCCAAGCTCTTCCGAACCGGTATACAAAAAATGCTATTGTGATTAATGTCACAATAGAGAGGTGTGAATTCATTGTGGCAACCAAAATCTCCTCCAGTACCCTAGTGGTGTGTTAAATTCCTGACATCGTTAAGGTGAAAGCCTTGCTTTGAAAGGATTGGGAGAACCCCCTTTATTGGGAAAAATGAGTTGATCACAACCACTTGAACAGATGTCCTTACTACAAACTATTGTTCTAGTTTCCAAAAACCCTCTATCTATTGGTGTGGAAGGTCAGAGACCGGCTAAGATGCCCCACACTCTTACGGCTCTTAGTAGAGACAACAACCCTTTGGAAAGCAATTCCTTTGGGGTTCGAAGCTTGGTGTGCCTGAGAAGTGAGTGCACATGTAAGGAGGAGCCCGTGCCTCCAAGCTTCTAAGTTTCCTGCTAAGAGTAGGCATAGCTAAACTTTAGATCAAGTGGGGATTCAATAGATACTGTCCTGGCTATCCTAGGATTGTGATGTTCCTATTCTGGTACTACAAACATTCTATTTAATGTATTTTGCATGGGTGTATCATTTGAACAATCGAAACTATCATCAAAACACACAAACTATCAATCTTGGACATGTCCAAAACAATCTGTAACTCAAACTATCTATCAGAAAACAACATGATTTTATCTTGGGAAACACAATCTGGTCTCAGCTGTCAGATTTTGTAGACGTTCATTTGTCAAAATTTGCATAGTTTCGCATAACATTCTGCCAATGTTCGCATCATTACCTGAGAATCCTTACGCGATACACTGGAAACTATCGCGTGACATTTTGCAATAGTGTTGTCATTATATTCACTTTTTTTACCAGTCTGGTGTCATTCTTCACATGGGATTGCAAAGTTATGCGTGTCAGTGAGAATCTTCATGCGAGAGTGCATTTATTTGTGTGAGTTTGAAGCCTTTTTTCCAAAATAGTGAGCTAATTCCTGTCAGTCAAATGTACCTCTGTCAAAACTGGTCTCTGATCTGGATCTATTTATCTACCTTCTATCTTCACACAGTCTGAAACTTGGTTTCTTGGGTTTTGAATTATGTGATTCTTTCTTAAACTGGTCTTGTCTCATATCTTTTTGGTCTCTTTCATCTATGTCGTCATGCCTTGTGTCGTAATAGTCATCTCTTGGTTGTTCTAGCCTCATCTTCAATTATTTTCACCAAGGATACTTCACCCTTTGGCACTTTCTTTGCATTTACTTTGAGACAGTTTCAAGTTTGATCCTAGTTCACATCCCTTGTTCAATCTTTGTCTATGAATATCACAACTTGAAGTGGCAAAACATTTCCTTCAATCAATCAAGATGAATATATTCTTTCCACACCATTCTCGGCTACATCTAGTGAGGAATCATCTCAATCTCCTTCTCTGGTACGTTGACCTTACAATAAGCGGTCATTTCTAGTGGATTTTAATCAGGTTCAAAATCCTTTGTTCCAAGAAGACCCGAATTCTAAAAACATTCAACCTTCTTATACTGAGTCTTTACACATTGAATCCTTGCATTCTAGAAAAATGGCAGATCATGAACAATATGGTGAGGCTAGCAGAGCTGACCTCCTTAAAGCTTGGGGTAAGTCCCATTCTCAAGACCCCCTAACAATGTGGAAATAGAAATAACCCAAGAAGAGATTGCAAATGCTCGGGCCAATAAAGATTTCTGTAGGATGATGGACATTCTCCTAGCTGAGGAAAAAGAGAAATACCTTCTCGAAATAGCCAATCAAGGGGCTAAGTTACCCTCCAACTATGATTTAGAAACACTCATTGAGAAAGAGGAAGAAACTGAAAACTCCCGCTTGCGAAAAGAAATGCAAACTATGCAAGAGCAACTCTCTCAACTCTTAAAACAGAAAGACAAACTTGTTACACAATTCACACTGGAAAGCATCTGTCCTTTCCTGTTTGACAAGAATCTTTGCATGCCTCCTTTCCCCAAAGGAGTTGAACTTCCTAAATATGATAAATACTTGGGTACATCTGACCCTCAAGACCATTTCAGAGAGTTTTGTGCTCTCTATGGAATTCATACATGAAACAACCTATCTCATGCATCTTTTCCCATGTAGTTTGGGAGGGTCAGCTATGGAATGGTTCTCTAGACTACCAACTGGCATCAAAAAATTTGACAAAATTGCCAATTTATTTCTACAACACTATTCTCACAACATCCAACACCCAGTTCATATCTGAGATATTTGCAACTTGAAACAAAATCATGGGGAATCCTTCTTGACATTTCTCCAAAGATAGAGACAACTTTATACATGATACTCTTGCAAGATACCTGAACCTAAAAAGTTGGACATCTTTCTCGACAATCTTCTCCCCAACTTTGGGTATCAAGTACAACTGCAAGGTCCTCTAACCTTTGATGACCTTATTAAGCAAGCTATGAGAATTGAGACATTCATGATCAAGAAAGGAGAATTGACCTTACACAAGGAAAATAAACAAGGGTCTTCCTCCTCAAGCAAAGATAAACCCAAATTTCCCAACAAGAACCAAAATGTTGTGAATGATGGAGTTGTAGACAATGTGATTCCTAAGCCTTCCAAGGCTGCCTTTAATCTCACTACCACAATGCAAGAAGCCAAAGCCACTGAATAGGCTACAGTAGATTCCAAACTGAGTACTTAATGATTTTCTAGATCTAAACCTTGGGCTCCTAGACCCAAGCATGAGTTCACTCCTTTTGGAGAACATCTTGAGGTGGTTTACAAGACTCTCTTGGACAACCATTTACTCACTCCAATGGATAATTCATGACCTTATGATCTGCAACCAAGACCCTCTTGGTGGAATGAATCCGCTTATTGTGATTTTCACCAAAACAAAGGTCATAAAATGGCTACTTGTCTTAAATTGTGGAATAAAATCCAGGATCTCATCGATAGTGAGGTTATTATTGTGGGAGGTCACAACAAGAATTCAGATCACCAAGCTTTCAAAGATCCATTTCCTCCTCATGGAAAAGGTGAATCATCTAAAGGCAAAAATACTGATGCTAAGGTCAACTATACATACACCAATAATGACAATGTCATTAATATGGTTGAAC
>MU214320.1:522661-553923 GCA_018584345.1 Thuja plicata | reverse complement strand
ATATATATATATATATATATATATATATATATATATATATATATCCAATGTGTCGATACAAATACAAAATGGTGCTTCTCGAGCATGATCTATCTCAAAATGGTGATACAATACATGGATGCCAATGCATCAAATACATCTTATGATCTCATCTATCAATCAAAACTAATTCTGGCCTTCTCCCTCATCACCTAGAGGAGGTGGAGGTGGAGGCCTATCTAGTGGAGGTGGTGCTTGTGCATCCTCTGACCCTCTGGCATATATCGAGAATCTAGCCACCTGTGATGCCTCATCATGCACCACCCCTATATATGATACATAGTAATACACCGCTCGAGCAGTTTGATGTCGAATCCCCTCCTGTGCTACCTGTAGCTGCTCCCGGAGATCCTGCACTTCCCGATCTCTATCTAAGAGTCGTGCATCTCACATGGCCACTTGTATCTGTAAGTCTTTGACCTATCTCAAGAGATATCAAACTCTCTCCCAAGAACGTCATTGTGGATCCTATACTGGATCCTGCACAGGCTGATCCTCCTGCATAAGATCCTCCTACTGCGCCTCCTCCTACGGGGGTACCTACTGCTCCTTAGCTATCTGCTCAATAGTCCATCGTTGAGACTGTCTGGTACTACCATTGCTACTGGCCCCAATGTCCATCCCTGTATGTCAAGTGGGGTTGTCCACCTATACTGTCCGGGGATGGGGACCCTGTTGTATCCCTGGCTGTGATCTCTACTGTGGTGGAACATCAGAACCTACTACTATACTACCTATGGTGGTACCACCTGTGGTGGTACTACCTATCCTCGGCCTACCATCCCAACCAAATCCATGAACCTAGGGAATAGATGTGTAACAAAGTGCTCCTGATACTTTGCGATCATGCCGCCATCTGCTACATCTCTTAAATAGTCCCATTGTACTGGGGCTAGTGCTCGTATATCAATCATAGTCTGCCCCTGGTCTAGCTTCATCAGCTAGCCCCTCCTCACCTCATCCATGAATCGTGCATATACCGTGTACTCCTGTGATATATCCTGAGGACAACTGAACTGGCGCCATACCCACTTTTGCAGGAATCTCTCAATCACTGTGATAGTGTGACTAATCATCGCCCGTGAGAAAAACATATAACTGAGCTACTCTGTAGCATCATCCCAGGCCTCGGTCAGTCTCCACAGTCTCCAGACTATTGTTTCTAGGTCATCTAATTGGGCCCACCACTGATCTATCTTACCCAGCACTGGCTGAGTAATCATCCCCCTATACCTATAGATATATGGCTCTAAAGGCTGCCAAATATCCTCGCATATCAGCCTAGTCACAGGAATATGCTCCCATGCCCATACCTATAATACAAATACTCTGGCTGCCATACTCTTCGCCTCCCGGTAGATGATCTCATGCATCTCATGATACATGTGGGCCAACATACACTGGCCCCATCCATAAAGTCTCGACTGTGCTAGCATCTACTATAACATCCTACCCCAGCCACACTCCAGACCATGCTATCCATGATCAGGCATTAGATAGCAACCTAAGAAACATGCTAGTACCATTGGTAACCTGTGTGGGGGTCCATATGTACTGATAAGATCCTCCCATGAGATAGCTCTCCCTAGGACAAGGTCATCCTATAAAATCTCTCTCAGGGCCAGTGTCCCTACCCTGGGTTGCACCTCATACTCCACCCTAGCACCATGGAATGGAATCATCAATATATGATATATATCCTTAGGGGTCACAGTCATCTCACCCTGTGATAGATAGAAAGTGTTTGTTTCTGAATGGAAACGCTCAACAAGTGCTCCTAATAATCCATGATTTACCCGAATCTCAAGTACATCACATAGAGTGGTCAGGACCAAAGTATCTAGATGCGCTGTCTCTGCATCATCTAGCTGTGCCACTAGTCTGCTAATGGCTAGGTGGTGAGATCTGAAGGTGATATCTAGAAAGTCAACCTGCAAAAGCATGCAAACAACAGTGCATGATTAGTAATATGAGATAATCAAAGCTCAACTGATTAATAAAGCATTAAAGACATCCTACAGACAGTAATGACACTAATGAAAATGCTATTGGATGTGACACAGAATATTTTCAAGTTCTAAATTGCTCACTGTTCTCCATGCGAAGAAGAAAATTTTCCCGCGACAAAGTACTCTTTCACATGAAGAAGTTTTTTGGGTCACGCAATATTTGCTGTTCGCGCGAACTTTTATGACCTATCACATGAGAACATTCCCTATAGAAGGGTTTCTCATGCAAACATGGGTACTCTCCCATGTGAGATTTCCCACCGTATGGCATGAGAGGGCACTTTCTCATGCGAGATTTCCCAGCGAGCCACGCGAAGAAACTACTTCTTCGTGCGAAATCCCGCGGCAGTTTCCTAAAAATGTGCTAAAAATTGAAAAAATTGACCAAAATTAATGAAATTTGAAATGCTGACAAGGTTTTTCAACCACTTACCAGAGGTCCATACGCTGCCGGCCGACTGTGCCTCCTAGATCACTCAGATCGATGTGTGCTGTAGGGGACCACCATTTTTGCTCAGAGCTCAATTTGCAAAAGTGAAAAGGTTGAAATGATTTGAAAATGACCTTTTCATCCTTATATAGGTTTTGACCTAATTTTTCAAAGTGCTCTATTTTGCACAAAAACTTCACCATTACCTAATTTGACCGCTCTAAATCCATTTTCGTGATCGAAATCAAAATCGAAATTTGACACTTCTATATGGCTCAAAATTGCATTTTAAATTTTTTGGGACTGACGCAATTGGACACTTGTGCAATTGAATTTTTGACGTCGCTTTCTTGTCACAATCATATCTTATCATCATTTTCTCAAATCTTTGACTTTTTTCCTCAAAATCAACTCTAGTCAACCTTAGTCAAACTTGGTCAACCAGACCTCAAAATTGCTCAAAATTGATTCTAAATCTTTCAAATTATTCCATAATCTATTCTGAATTCTTCTTGATCTTTGATTCAAACCTATCTATGATTTTCTCGCTATCAATCATCATTATGATGTGTCATCTTTCCATTTTGCTCCCGAGAGGGCAGGATGATTACATCATTGAATCTATTTGTATCAATCCGATCTGAATTCAAAAGTCCTCATTGCTAAGGGCATCTCATCACTTGGGGCATGTTTAGTTTTTCGTACTTCATAGTCAAATTTGGATACTCTATAATCAATAGGGGCATCTCTATTCCCTACATCTTGTCATCTTTTAAGTATTTGAGCAATCTAACTCAGATTCTTGAGGATCAAGCTTCATTCTGGAGATGATTCTCGAAAACTCATCTATTGGGAATTGGGGCATTCCAACCCTAACTCTTGAAAATCAAGCTCTGCTCTGGAGATGATTTTGAATCTCTATTGACTATATTTTGAGATAGGTATCAGGGCAATCTAACCCTGACTTCTGAAGGTTAAGCCTCATTCTAGGGATAGCCTTGTGAAAGATGTCAATCTAACCTAGATATTGGGGTACTAAGCTTCATTCTCGAGATAGTCCTAAAATCTCTATTGATTATCTTGTTGGAGAGGTATCAGGGCAATCTAACCCTCACTCCTAAAGGTTGAGCCTCATTTTGGGGATAGCCTTGTGAAATATATCAATCTATTTAGGTATCAGGGCATTCTAACCCAGATCCCTGAGGATCAAGCTTTATTCTGAAGATGATTCTCAAAATCTTAATCTGTTAGGTATCAGGGCATTCTAACCCGGATCCTTGGGGATCAAGCTTCATTCTAAAGATGACCCTCAAAAAATCTACTTGACCGGTATCTTGGCAACCTAACCTAGACTTCAGAGAGTCAAGCTCTATTCTGGAGACGGCTCTAAAATCTTTGCATCATCAATTTTTAAATCTATTCTTCTGTGCTTTAGGCATCAAACTATTCTTTGAATCAATGCGCTGCTCGCACATCAATTCAAAGAGGGGAAAAATGTAACACCCCAAAATTGGCATCTTGCAACCCTAACCAATTTTGTTTCATTTGTCACTCTTCTAGATCATCAAAGTCCTATTTTACTAGGTATTTCTGAGTTTTGACTGACTCTACTCGACCTAAGTGTCAAATGCAGAAAATCCTAAATCTGCATTAATCTTACATTATATTTAATTCCTAAATATCTATTGGCTAAACAAACCTTATGATCGAATTAATTTAATTATAAAGTCCTAGCACTTTAATTAAATTAAATTCACCTCTTTTAGCTAAAACACATAAAAGGGAATTAAATGATATTTAATTATTAAATATATATCCTCATTTTTAATAATTGAATTTAATTATTCAGATAATTGAAAAAAACAATTATGAGGTCAATTTTATTTAATTAAATAAATATTGTCAATAAAATCTTCTCTTCAGTTCAGAATTAGAAAATTCTCTTTAGTTATGCTTTAAAGAGAAAGACAATAGATAAAATAAATAAAACAATTAAAATCAAAGAAAGAAAATAGTTAAAGAAAAAAGAAAACAATTTATTGTATTCTTTTAAAGAAAGCTTTCTATTTTAAACTGGATTTTCTATCTATTTTATTTCAAAAAGGAAAGTTTCTATTCTGAACAACCTCTAAGTCTATAAAAGAACTCCCATTTCTCATTCAAACTGCTTACTTCTTGAATTTTCAGTCATATGCATTGTTAGAATACTAAATTTTTGCTACATTCTTAGTTCATAATCTCATATAGAATAATATCATTTTGGAATAGATTAATTTCAATTTCTAGAATAATTGCATTGAAATCATGGCATAGTTTTAATCTCATTTCTAGTTTAAATGGATCATTTAGATTAATCTTGCATGTTTCACTTCTAGATTGATCATTGCATTACATTCATGGAAGAATAAATCCTTCGTTCTAGATTGGTCTATGGTTGTGAGACTCTCATTCTGAGAGATATTTCAAAAACCCCATCTGGATAGAAGGCAACAGGTTGAATCATGCAGACAGGAAGGTTGAATAATCTCATATTCAGTCTTGTATGTATCTGATGAAGAAGGACTATGTTGAAGTGTATGGTTGATTAACAAGGCCAAATTTACCACATACACCCATGATTCATCTGCAACATCTCCAGTCTTGTTTCCGGTTGTATCATCCTCTTCTTTGTCTAACTCAATAGATGTGTCATCTTGAGTTTCCTTGTCAACATCTTGTTGTTGAAGGCCTTTGTCGGGGCTTACCTCCTCAGTAGGTCTATTCATTATCTTTCACCATTTCTTGTGGCTGTCCTGCTCAAGTTCTATTAGCCCGCCTTAAAGGAATTTATATGCTCTCAGCTTTGGTGAGAACTCCTTTTTTTACTTTTCCATCATCTCATCTATATCTACCTTCTTAGATTCAGGTGGCATGAGAGTACCAAGTACTCTTTCTTGTATTTATTTCTCATTTTTCAAACCAAATGTCCACCTAGAGCAAAGTCTGTGCGATAGTTCTCTTGGTACATAACTGCCTTCAAATTTTACTGGTACATATTTGAAGTTGTAAATTTTTGCAATGATGGCATCCTCAATTTTATTCTGATCTTCTGGATTTAGTTTCAACCATTTTCTAATGTTTGAATCTCTAATAGATCCAAAATTTGCAATATATTCACAAATGTTATCAATAGATTCAGGTTCTTTTACCTTGACACTCTCTGCCTCTATAGCTTCATCTTGCTCGGTATCTTCAATATCCTCTCAGGTCCTGATGAGCTTTCTACCTCTTTTGTTTTTCCCTCTCTTTGGTGTGGCAGCTTTCCTTTTGTATGTCCTGACTCTTTCTTTCTTTAAAGATGGAGTAGAATCCTTTGATGTTTGGCTTCTTGTTCTAGAAGCAGTCATTGTCCTTGGCCTTTTAGTTGGTGGAGGAGGTGGAGAATCTGACTCTATTTCCTCAAAGTCATCATCTTGTTCATCTTTACCGATAGATATTTGTTCTTCAGTTTCTTCCTCCTGTTCAACTTATTCATCTTGGTCAATTTCTTCCTCGGTTGTTGATAGAATCTTTTTAAGATTCTTTACCATCTTGTCCTTTTTTTTGACTATCTTTTTAACAAATAGGCTAGATTTTATTCTTGTCTTTGCCTCTTCATAGGTACCAAACCTAGGTTGTTTCTTATCTAGTGGTTCATTGATCAAGGCATCAATTGCCTTAGTTTCAAGATCAATGTTTATCTCATACTCCAATGGTTGTAACCATGTTGTCCTTGGTACAACAGGTTTAATGTAAGTATTATCTATATCAACCATGAAGCATATCTCATCTTTATACTTCTCTATGAGTTGTTCGGGGATCCTTACCCTCTTTTGCATTCGATCTTTGAATACATTGAAGTATCCATCCATAATTGTCTCAAAGTTATCTCCTAGTGTAGCTATGTGGTCACTGATTTGCATGGTAACCGGTTTGGTGCTGCCCCATTTTACATATCCTATTGATGGGAATGTTTCTTGAAAATAAAAGAAGATACACATTATGAGTGAGCCAAACTTACACGTGTTTAACTTTGCATTCTTGATTGTCTTTAAATTATATTTCAACTGATTCAGGAGTAGTTCAGATAAGTCCAATTGTGTATCTTTCTTCACAATCTTATATGTTGTGTCTACTGCACCTGATGCTATGCTATTCAATCTACTTTCTTGGAAGAATTTATAGCCCAGAACACATGCATCGAACCTGATCTCATCATCGGTTATTATGGTAACTTTTAGTCCTCTTCCATCCCATTTGGCTCCTATCATATTCTTGGTCTCGGCCTTAGGTGGATGCTTTAGTGCCTTTACTTTCTTTTCTATTGGGTAATCGGTGACCGCATAAATGACATCTCAATTTATCTCCTTCGGTTCATCCAGCCATAGCTTGTTGTTATGCATTCGGCTTAGCACTAACCAAATCCATTCAGTTTTGAAGACTTTCAGGAACATTAGGGCATTGGTGAGCCATTTTAATTCTATGTGCTTATGTTGATCTTTAATTGTTCCATCTTCATTGCATAGCTTCTTATAATCTTCTTCAACTTTTGAACATCCTATTTCTATAATCTTGCAGTGTATGAAAGATTGAATGTCTTCCATGAGTAAAACCCTAGCTAGGATGCATGAAAATGCTCCAGTGTCGTCGGGTTGTGAGGCAACCTCAGGATGGATCTTGTAATTAGGTTCCTCACATGTTGAGTTGTTGATGAGCTTGAACTCATCTTTCTTTTTGTTCTTGGATTTCACGGTTCTTGATGTCAGGGCCATTTTCAGAAATTTAGGGCTTCCTGTGAAATGCGTAGAAAACAAAGTTGTCTATCCTGTAGAACTTACTGTTTACTATAGAAAATAATTGTGAACTACTTAAGTGTGCTGGGTGTTGAGTTGTGGTCACTTTGTGATTCCTTCACTCTGTGCTTGAAAATTTCCTTGGTCGCTCTTCTCTCGGTGTCGTGAACAAATGAGTTGTTCCGATGTCATATTTATAGCTATTGCCCTAAAATGTGTGTCATAAATGCTTACCAAATCCTCGGTGTATGAAGATGGAATTAATCAATGAAGACTTTACTTTCGGTGACAACATGACATTTCAGAGCAGTGTCATTCCACTTGATTTTACTGATGAGTTTTGGTATTGTAGACAACTTGTTCACTTTTCTTTTTTACTGACGCGTCTCGGTTTACACTTAGCAAATTTTCTTTCTATGTTAACCGATGCTTCTCAGTAAGTATAGGTAGTCTTAGCTTTGAGTGTATACTGATAGGTTTTGGTATGTATAGCTGATAGCATTATTATCACAGATTTTAAAAAGTAATACCATGATGCATCTTTACTTATGCTAGTTTGGCATTATATCAACATATTATGGAATTGATTTAAAATAACAGCTTGGGGTAATGCGGTTCCATACTTACTTGTTCTTCTTTAGGTGGGGGTGGTGATGTCACCAGATCCATTAGATGGGGTGTCACCATTTGCATTGCTTGTTCCAGATTCATCATTGTTTGAAGCTTTTCTCCACATTTTATCTCTTTCCCTCTGGATATCTTCAATGGTGTTTCCATTGGGATATGTGCTTGTTTCTATCATTCGGTCTCTGTAGTCTTTCTTGAGATAACCAACTTTATGATAGTTTAAGCATGCCATTCCAGGGTTAGTCCAGCCTCTAGAATTTCTAGTCTACTATCTCATACATTTTGCAGCAATGTGACCATATCTTCCACATGCTGTACAATTTGTTACTGATTACCAACTCTTTTTGGTTGATAGGGATTTTCTTAACCTTTTGGATTCCATGCTTGTCTTTTCTTTTTCCAGCATTCAAGAGTTGTGTGCCCATTCATTTTGAAAGTAGGATAATATTTGTCCATGTAGGTTTCCTTCTTTGGTTGTTTCATCTCAGACTTACATTCATATGGTTTAGGACCTTTCTTGTTACATTTATGACAAAATCCTATGAATGAAGATGTAGATTAAGGAATACCTTTCATTTTGCCTCTACATATATTTGATGTATGGCCTTGCTTTCCACAGTGATTGCATGTCAACTTTCTTGGTCTTGGATTTTCATAGACATTATTTGGATTAGTTTGATGATTCTCCATTCTCGGTAAAACCTAGACCATTGTTGTTGTTGACTCTTCGTTGTCCTTCAAGAAAATCATCCATTCTTTTATTTCTTTCTTCAGCTTTCTTGATAATTTCATTATGCTATTGTTGAATTCTTATTTCATGTTTCAACTTTTCATTCTCATACCTCAATTCACTGATAGCTTCTATTCTTTCAATGAGTTCAACAATTATTCTGTTTTCTTCTTGACTCATAAGAATAATCTAATTTGTAATTTCATGGTGATGCTCTGTAAGTCTTTGTATTCTAGACTCTTTTTCTTGTAGCTTTTCTGTGATATTTCTTCTATCATCACTAGCTAGTGTTCTTTCTTGCTTAGCTTGTCTATCATTGTTCATGACATCAATCATCCTTACCATCAGTGTCTCTTGACCGATTTGCAAAGATTTAAATTGTCCATCTAGATGTAGATTGATTCCAGTTAGGCTTGTGATGCTTTCTTCTGATGTATTAGATGCTTTTCTTGTAGTTGATCCTGAAGACTCAAATAAATCTAGTACCTCTTCCTCATGATAATCTGTCTCATTATAGTGAGATGCCATATTCTTTCTTTCATCCAACAACTGTCTCATATTGATTCTAGCTTCTTTATACTGTTCATAGAACATCTGAATTTCAAGCTTTTTATTTTGAATGTTTTTATCAAGTCTGTACTTCTCCATTGTATTATCTTTTCTCTTAAGCCTTTAAGCTTTCCAAGAAGAGACTCAGCTCTGATACCAATTGTTGGGATTAATGGGAAGTATGTACTAAGAGGGGAGGGGTGAATCAGTACCTATAAAACTTTTGTATCCTTTAATTCAATTAACCTTTGTAATCAATTGCATATCCATTCAATCTGATCTATACTATCTTGATGTGAGTTATATCAATTCATAACATTAACATACATGTGAATCATTCATAGAAACATTCATGAAAGTAATTGACACATAACACAAGATATGATATTATAGAAAACTCCTGTTTAGGAAGTAAAATTTGTGGTGGGGATGGCACCCACAAAATCTTCACTATCTGCAGATTGGAAGGGGCCAATTAAGGCTTACAATTTGATCACTTTTGATGATCTACCATGTTAAGAGTATCGGTGGAGACCTATTAAATTCTACTCTATTAAGAGCTTTAGCAACACTGTTAAGTGTGCACTCGGTTAAGAGATTTGTAGTTGGACTGTTAAATTCACCTTCCTTGAAAGGATTTTTACACTTTTCTCCACTTGTTAGAATGATATAAAATTAAAAATTGACTTGGTAAATGAAATCTCCTATTACTGATACAGATCCAATTTAGTTTACATGAAAAATATTATCACCTAATTGTGATTGAATAATACCTCTGATGTTCGGTATCCTCTGTTCTTGAAACTGATAACCAAATCCTCCTTTTGCTGTTCTTGTTCTTGAAAATCTCAATCTAATCCATAGATGTGATCATTTCCTTCATTCATGTTCTCCTCTCTATTCACATCATCTATTCATCCATGTATAATGAATGATTGCATCATCTATTTATAGATGGATTGACTTCATTAAGCTTTTGAGAAAAATAATGTTAACTCTAAGATCAGGTTTACAACTTGTACCTAGATCTCCTAGTCTGTGTTTTAAATCAATTAGACTGATTAAAGAACTTACATTCATGTTTCTTGTACATAAAGAAATGAATTTAAAAACAAATAAATACCCTATAAATAGAATACACTTGCTTTATCTGACATGGAAGTCAGATCCACTTTTTGCGGGCTACAACTGACTTTCGGTTCTATCTGTCAGTTATGCACTGACTGTCCTTCAGTTTTGTTCTGTTAGTTGCACTTTAACTATCTCATCTATTTGCACTGTATCCTGCATGTTGGGTTCCTCTTTATCTTTCTAATTTTGCAATTTTAGTTTATACACTAAGTTGTGTCATCAATCTTCTTTGTACTTAGTCATCTTCAGTGATCTTTATCATCTGATCTTCAGTTTGCTCTTGTCTTGTCTTTCGGTGTAGGCTTACCAAAAGTGTTGTTTGTATACTAATGGAAAATTAATTTCATCACTTATACCCCCCTTTTTGTTCACCATCTTGGTGAACTTACCCTACTTATCAAACTTGAAAGTTTAAAATTATGTCCTGGTCCATGATCAAAATAATATGGAACAGACAAAGAATTCATCATCATGTAGTGATCTTGACCAATCAACAAAATTACAAAAACCTCACCTCCAAATCATAATAATGAATCTCCACTTTTTCTGACCAAAAAGAAAAAAATAATTATAAGGGAGAAGTAAAAAGACAAATGGATAATGACTATCAAAAGTCAAGATTCTAAAAATACAAAAATATATAAGTCCAAAAACATATCCTCAACACAATATTTAAACAATCATTGATTTTTTTTAACTACAGAGAGTTGTTAATATGATTAAAAAATTAGAAATCCACAAACATAAAATATTTCAATGTAATCCCAAAATAAAAATGTTCGGCTCAACCCTCATGAGAGCCCATTTATTCCTAGATTAGACTCTTGGTGTACAAGTAAATAATTGCTCATTGTCAGTTCAAAACCTAATCATATAAAAATGCCAATATAACAAGTAAAGAAAATGACATGACAAGATCCGAAAAGGAAGACCAAATATGTACCAATTACTCATATAGTCATAGATTCCTCAAATAATAATGGAGAAGAAAATTTAGAGGAAGCCTAGTTAGAAATACCAAATTTAGCTTGATTTAGGTCTACACAACCTTGAGCTTTACAAACCCCATGATGAAGTGTTCATCACACACAAAGATTAAAATCTACAAGACCGCTACAAGAAAGCATAATCTGTAGAGGAAGAACACATATTTCTCAAAACCCACAAAGATTCTTTGGAAGTGTTCTTAAAACCCCACAGAATCTAGAGACCTGCAAAAATTCTCCAAACCTACACTAATTTATGCACACATCCACTAAAAATCTTCAAACCCATAAGAAAATCTTCAAGGCCGCTACTAGAACATGCAATTTGCAGAAAACAAGCATAGGTTTTATGAAACCCACAAACATTCTTCAATAGATACCCTCAAATTTCTTGCACCCACAAAAAATCTCCAAACCCTGCACAAGTTATAGAATCTCCAAACCCTACACAAGCTCCATTTCAGGTCTTCAAAACCTTGAACTTTACAAATCCTATGATAAAGTGTTCATCACACATGTTAACACAATGTTTTCTACAAATCTTAGTACAAAAACATGGTGCCTAGCAATTGCTTAGCTTTTCTTCCCAAAAATCTGTGATAAAATCAAAATAAAAGAGGCTCACATTATAACATAGGATTTTTATGTATTTATCCTATTAAATTAATGAGCATGAGTATTTGATACTATTCTTCAAAAATAGGGTAAGATGTAGAATTCATTTATTTTTCTATTTATTTCATATCAGAGGACCCAAAAAGAATTATTATGTAGCTTGATGTGGTATTACTAAGTTACCAATCATGAACATATGTACAATAATAAATGAGAGTTGAAAAATAGTTAACTCGTCTATGTATCAAACATGAATTTAATTTTATCTATACCATCAATTTCATTTTATAAAAATATTTCATATATAATTTTGTATTAAATATTAATTTAATTTCATAAGTTTTAATTTAAAATTATTGGGTGCTAAGTTATACAGGAAATTATATCGTAATCCAACTTTGAAATGGACCAGGCTTATGTATTCTATGTATTTGGATTCCCCTACAAGGTAGAGACTTTTGACTACTACCTTCTTACCCTAGGGCTCTAAGTTTTGGAATTTTTTTTCTTCTTGTAGGGATTTAATGTTTGTTGGAAAGATTTAGGTAAGGGATTGAGAGGGGGGTGAATCAATAGCTCAAATAATTAACAATTTTTCCCTATCAATCTCAAACTTATGCTTTTAGGTTTACCTATACTGATATCAATTTTGCCTATTACCGATAACTGTTGTAGTATTAACTGACAACTTATAACTTGAAAATTAACAAATAAATAACTCATAAACATTCAAACATTTAACACAATAATTTGGTATTGCAAAAAACCATTGGTAAGAGGGAAAAAATGTGGTGGGAATGAAACCTACAACTCATCACTCCAGTAACAAGGTGCCTGATAAAGAGCTTCCAAATATGTCATATTCTGAATAAATTTACCCTATTAGGAGTATTGGAAGTCCTGTCAAAGACTAATTTATTAAGATATTTTATCCCACTTATATAGTGTTCACCGTGTTAAAGGATTTACAATAAGTTCCAACAAAGAACTTCTAAGTTTGGTTAAAGACTACCCAGATAAAGGATTTAACAATCTTGTTATCAAACTTTTAGGAATAAATCAACAAGATATTTGACTTGTAAATTCTTTCTCCTAAAGCTTGTCATATCTCATTCTTCTATGTTCCTTTCCTTATCTTTGTCTTCTCAACTATATCTCCACTGTATCTTCGTATATCTCTTATCTATTTCCTTTCCTCATCCATTCATCCTTTTTTCTCTTCCTCTGATCTCCTTTTGAAGTATATGCCTAACGTAATGTCCTTCATGATTGTCTTGTCTTGATTAGGGTTTCCTTATTTTTTCATAGGCCATTTGATAATATGATGTCATCCCTGATAACATGCTTATTGTCCTTCTTTCTGATAGCTTTTCTGACAATCATAAAATCTTTTGCTGATAACCTAATCTTTTTTCATAGTACTCTATACTTGATGTTAATTTCCAGCAATGACAATCTTATCAAAATCATTTATTTTCCTGCAAAGGATTTTTTCAAGTAACAATCTCCCCCGTTGGCATTGATGGAAAAACCTTTAACATCATTATTCTATATTTTTCTCCATCTGATATGTTTCTCCCCCTTTTCCTATACTCTTATGAAATTATTCTTTCCTTATTCTTATCACTCCCACGTAGACTTCTCCCTTTACTATTGTCTCCCCCTTTGAGAACAATACTAAAGGTGTCTAAAAGAAAATATGACTTCTATGATTCAATTATTTTCTATTCCTAACATATAATACTTAGCCTGTACATCTCCCATAACTATATTCCATTGATCATGTAGGTGATTAAGTGCATAGATATGAAATTTAAAATTAATTGCCCTCATGGTAATATCTTCTCTATCATTCTCTCCTTCTGTTCTTAGCAGACTGGGTGTAGCTTGTATCTATTTCTCCATCATATCCATACATATATAAATTATGCATGATTTCTCAATTGATGTACCATTACATGTAAGTAACTTCTTTGTGATTTTAGTCACTTCTGTTAATGTTTCCTTTATATGATATAGTATCTCCAATAACATCTTTGTAACTTCAGTTATTCTAATTATGATTTTGTCAGTAGATGATATGTGTTGTATTTTCCTCCTTAGTTATGATTTAAGATTTTGACTATTCCTGATGATGTCCACAAATTTTCCTAACTGTATTATAACTGATTAATTTTCATCAATAGTTATTGTCAGTAGAAAACTTGAAAATGTATCAACTATTCTCATCATGATCTTATTCTTCTGTTTCTCTTTCAAATCTTTCTCTATAGCTGTCATTTCTCTATATTTCTCAACATATAATATCTTTTCCCTGTAGTGTAATTTATATGGATCTTTCTTCAAAATAGAAAAATCTGGTCTTTCATCCAAATCTTCTATCTCTTGACAATCTTAATCTCTTATTTTCTATTCTTATGTTGTTGTATCCATAGTCATGCTTTGCAATGTACTTGCAACTTGTTCTTCCTTAGTTTTTGATAGCTCACCAATAGCGGGTGCTATATCGGTAGTATGTGGTTCTTTTTATGTTCCATTGTCTTCATCCTCCTTAATACTAATATCATCATCATCATCATCATCAAACTCATCCTGTATTTTGATAGGTTGATCTTCTTTTCCTTCATAAAATGTTGTTTGTGATTGCTCTGCATTGAATATCTTGATCCATATTTTTTGTGCATCTTCTTCTACTTCTTTCAACAATCCTGCTAGTACTTTGGTTGTTCTTCTCTTTTTAAGAATTTTAATCTTATGTTTTGTTATTAATCAATCAATTTCTTCAACACTTGTTTCAGACTTTGAAATGATCAAAGTTCTTTCTCTGCTTAAATTTTCTTGTTTAGCTACTTCATCTCATCTTATGTTGATTTTGTCATGAAATTCTTCAGGAATTTTCTATCTTAACTCATTTGGATATCTCTTGAATTCCTGCAATTGAAATACTATAGCATCTTCCACAGTTTTCTTATCTTCTTCTGACCATGTCTTGTGCCTGTTTACATGTATTTGTCTGATAGTTCCATGCTCTCTTATTCCTTTCACTAAATCATTAGTTGTTCTTGAAATTCTTGGTCTTATTTGTTCACTAACTATTGATTTCTATGGTGTTATGGATCTTATTCTCTTTCCTAATGATTGTTCTTCTATACTCTTATTAGTAGATTATCTATGTTTAGCTTTCTTATTCTTGATCTTCACATATGTTGCAGGTATGGAAATTGATTTCTATTTTCTCACTGTACTGCTTCCTTCTTCCTTTGATTCTTTTCTTTTGAAATTATCATTCTATAGACTTC
Source organism: Thuja plicata (assembly GCA_018584345.1). Classification (NCBI taxonomy): domain Eukaryota; kingdom Viridiplantae; phylum Streptophyta; class Pinopsida; order Cupressales; family Cupressaceae; genus Thuja; species Thuja plicata. The sequence goes on along the minus strand of MU214320.1, from coordinate 538,697 downwards.
TTCATAGGTTCCAAACCGATTAGCTTCCTTATCCTTAGGTTGTTTTAGTAGTTGTTTAATACTTGTTATCAACTCATTCTCCTTTGCTTCATATCCAGTTGGTTGTAGCCATGAAGTTCTCGGTTCCACTACTTTGATTATGCATGAGTGTGTTCTAGCCAAAAAAATATATCTTTCTCATATTTCTTAACAATATTAGGTGGTATCTGATATATTTCATACATTCTTGTTTGATATTCTTTGAAATAACACCACATTACTATTTTTAAATTTCTTCCCAATCATTCAATGTACCTATTGATTTGATTTATGACTGGTTCACCTATTGTCCAATTTACATTACCAATGCCCAGAAAATAGTTTATATATATATAAAAAAAAAAAATATACCAATAATGCTCCAAATTTCAATCATTATTTCTTGATTTTTAAAAGATTCAACATCAGTTGTTGTCTCATCATTTCTGCTAAATCATATCTTTTTCCTTCAGTAATGATCTCATATGCAACTTTTAGTTCTCCTCCAGATATGTTGTTCAATTGACCTACTTGATAAATATGATATCAGATAACCATTGATGAAAATTTCATTTCTTTGTCCACAATATTCATTATATCATAAGTTTCTTGATCTTTCTTGTATCTTACTATACCTTCAATTTATGTTCCTGAGTCCAGTTCCTTTACACATTTATCTCCATTAGCCGATAGTCCAGTGAGTGCAAAGATGATTTCCTTTGTGATCTCAATTTGTCTATCTCCTTCCATCCATATGTAGTCTCCATGTACTCTACTCAATATACATTTGATCCATTCAGCTTCAAAATTCTTTGGCATGTGCACAATATGTGTCAGTCATTTTGTCTTTAGATGTCCATTCTCTTTATTCAACATTTCATTCTCTTTATATAGTTCCTTGAAGGCTGTAGTTATATCTTCATCTTTGATCTCAATATGCTTGCATTGAATATAGGATCTAACATCTTCTTTCAAGATAAATTTACTCGGTATTCTAGATAATGCTCTAGCTTCTGATAATCCTTAAAGGATCAAAAGTTGTCATTAGTATACAAGGAAACAGTTTTGGATCATTGGTCATAGTGTACAACGACAAACAGTTTACTGTATAACCCAAGGAAGACAGTTCACAGTGTAAACCAAGCACAATAGATCACAGTGTAAACCAAGCACAAAATGTCTACAGAGTAAACCAAGAAGAATTATTATAGAGACATCACCGATCACAGTCTACAGAGTATCCTAAGCACAAGTTTAATTGAGAGACAATTTTAACACTAAGAAAAGTGGATCTGAACTACATGTTAGCTAAAGCACTTTAGTCTTTAAAATAGCTTTTTTCTTAGCTGGACAACCATTTCTTTAGGATCAAGAAAAGCATAAATGATGGATTTAATTAGTTTAACTGATTGTATTCATGCAAACTAGGAGATCAAGGTCAAGTTGTAAACCTTTGATCTTAGAGTTATTCAAGAAAAGCATGTAACCTAATTAGGTCAATACATTATATATATAGATGTATAATCAATCAAGAAAATGATGATTGTAGCCACAAAAGGACATCTATGGACCAGACAAAGGTTTTCATGCACAAGGAATGTTAAACAAGAATTTAGTTATGAAGAACTAGATTCAAGGCTACCAAGCCGAATAGAGGTATTATCCATCACAATATGTGATATACAATTTTGTGAACTTAATGGATCTGTAATCAAGAATTCAAGATTGCAAGCTATCAGGTCATGTATATTTTTGTTTAATCTCTAACAATTGTAGCAAATAGAAAAAATCCTTCAAGAAGGTGGACTTAACAGTCTTACTGTAAATATCTTAACTAAGTGCACACATACATTGTGTTGCTAAAATATCTTAACCGAGTAGACTCAACAAGTCTGAAATGTTACTCCTAACAGGGTAAGATCATCAAAAGTGATCACAACTTATAGCCTTAACCGACACCTTCCATTTTGTAGATAGTGAAGCTATGTGGGTTTCATCCTCACTGCATTTTTTACCTTATAACAGGGGTAATCTGCATTATCAATTCTTGTGTCATGTGTAAATGAGTTTCATGAATGTTTCTATGTGTGATTACATGCACTTAGATTTATGATTATGAAATTACATGCATGAAGTAGAAAATATATAATGGTCGGTAATGCAACAAAAGATTACTAAGGCTTAAAGAGTAAAATTTTTTAAGGGTAATGATTCAACCCCCCCTCTTAGTACACATCCTTCCATTATTCCAACAATTGGTATCAAAGCTAGATCTCTTATTTGGAAAATTTTAAATCACTTGAGAGAAAAGATCACACAATGAAAAGGTATAGGCTTGATAAAAATATTGAGAATCAGAAGTTGTATATATAGATTTTCTTTGAGCAATACAAAGAAGAAAGAATTAAAATGAAAGAGCTATTAGATGAAAGAAAAGTCATGGCATCTCGCTACAATTAAATTGACTATCATGAAGAAGAGATACCCGATCTATTTGATTTATCTGGATCTAGATCTGGTAATACATCTGACACATCTGAAAGAACCATTGCAGATCTAAATGAAATCAAACAACATCTGACTGAAAAAGTTAAGGTACTACAGATTGGTCAAGAGACACATATAGTAAGAATAATTGATGTTATGAATAATGCTAGACAAGATGAACAAGAAAGAACTTTGGCTATTGATGATATGAGAAAGATTGTTGAAAGGTTGCAAGAGAAAGAATCTGAGATACAGATACTAACTGAACATCACATTGACATCACCAAACAAATAGTTCTTATGAGTCATAAGGCCAACTAAGTGAACATAGAACTTAATGGAAAATTGGAATTTATTGGTGAACTAAAGGAAGAAAATGAGAAATTGAAGCATGAAATGAAGATTCAACAACAACACAAAGATATGATCAAGAAAGTTGAAGACAGTACAAAAAGAATGGATGAATTTCTGAATGGACAGAGAAGACTCAACAACAATAATGGTTTAGGGTATACCAAGCATGGAGAATGATCAAACTAAGCTGATCAAAGGAATGTATACACAAATACAAGACCAAAGAAGCAGTCATGTAATCATTGTGGAAAACCAGGCCACACATCAAATGTTTGCAAGAGAAAAGCTAAAGGTATTTCTAAAACTACTTCTACATTCATAGGTGATTGTTATAACTGTAACAAGCATGGAAACAAATCACATGAATGCAGATCTAAGATGAAAAAATCAAAGAAGAAATCTTACATGGAAAAATATTGTTCTACTTGCAACTATTAGAATAACTGAGAGGGGGGGGGTGGTGAATCAGTGGCCTCAAACATTAATCCAATATCAACCCAAAAATTTAGTACCACAATTATAATCCTCTAGTTATCTTTAGTCCTACAAGATTATGGCTTGAAATAATCTTATCAAATAACTACTGCTTGGAGTTCACTATTAAACCTTTTTCTTAAACTTTACCGAATAGAAGTCTAGTATTTACCAAAATACTGTAAATAACTTAGTGTTTACCAATCATCCTATTTTAGTAACGTGTAAAGAAAAACATCAAAGACATGAATCATAAACACATTTGACACATGGACTTTTAATGTGGAAACCTTGTTAAGGGAAAAACCACTTGGGACCAGTAACCCAAAATTTCACTCTTTTAAAGTGAGCTCAGTGAAGAGCCAACCCTGTTAAAGGTTACAAAAACACTATAAAGTGTGACCTTGTTAGAGGATTTAACACTAACAATTTATCACTTGATATCTGACATTCACTATGCTATCTTCATGATAAACCTTTTGATACTCCTTGGGATGTATCTCAATATATAAAGGATTGTTAAGTCCTGCTCGGTTAAGAGACTTTCTGATCCAATGGTTAAACTAAAATAGTATATGATCTATTCATAAATACAACTTAGAATTGTAGATTTTCAGATCTATTGTAAGCTCACAATACCTTTCTGATCAATGTTTCCCTTCTATCCCTTTTCTCCACTTCTTTTTTCTCAGTGATGCTGTGCTTTTCTGTTGCTTGGTGTCTACAGAAATATTAGTTCTATTCTTCATCTTGCTTGATCAGGACTGTATGAAGTCTTTCTTCACCAATATTCTTTTTAGCATCCTCTTCTCTATTCACTCCCCTAATTCATAATGAATAATCTTGTCTCTCTTATAGACATGATTTCACCATTCCTAGGTCTTTGTCTTTCTTGTTCTTGACGTGAACTAGAAATCTTGCCATTCTTGCTTTAAAGCATACTTAAGTTTTATCCTGTAGATTTCTCCTTGACAACTGGAATAATTTTTTTTTAAAACTCTAGCTTATCTTTAGCTTTTAACTTGTAAATGAAAACAATGTAATCAACCAACTAACTCCATCTTTAGCTCTTGCCAGCTAAGTCTTTTGTTATTTCTGAACTTCAGTTCTTTTTGATGTTTAACTCCTTTTTAGCTCGGTCTTGACTTCAATTGTCCTTGGGAATCTCTATCTGTCCATCAGGGTTGTCTATCTGTTGGGTATCTCTTTGGTTCTTCTTGTCAGGTATCTCTTTGGTTCTTCTCATCGGTAATGCTTTCTCAAGTTTCTTGTTTGGTTTACATTGTGACTTTTCTCTTGGGGTTCTCTATCCATTGGGGTGCACTATCTGTCAATGTTTGAGTGTATACTAAAATTTTATGCATTACTGATAGCATAACCTTTATCTCTCTGGTTCTTAAGTCTTTGACATTATATATACAACCAATCAGATTATATCAAGTTGGCATCAATGACAATACAATACATTAACTGATTTAATGTATTGCATTAACTTTCTGCAGCTCGGTGATCATCAACTTAACATCTTCAAACATTCAATCAGTTATTTTTCATCAGCAACATACATGGCCACACATCTCATGAATGCAAGAAAAGGATAAAGGAAATCTAGAAACCCAAAGAACAAGAAAATGTATATCAACTAAGAATATTCAGTAATACATATGTTTAGGATTACAACACTTGGGTAAATTACGCAACATGTGGTAGATATGGACATATAGCTACTAACTATATGAGGAAATGGATAAGAAGATCTAGAAACTGGACTAACTCTAGAATGGCATGCTTACACTATCATAAGGTTGGTCACCTAAGAAAGGATTGTAGAGACTGAGTTATAAAGTCAAGCACTTTTGCAAATGGAAATACTATTGAAGACATAAGGAGAATGAGAAATCAAATGTGGAGGAGAGCTTCAAACAGTGATAATGTTGGACTAAGCACTACATTTGATGACACCTTATCTAATGGATTAGGTGATTCCACCACCCCCACCTAAGAAATACAAGTATGGAACTGCACTCTACAAATCTATATTTTACATTAGTTCCAATATTCATTGATAATATGCTAAATTAGCATGAATGAAGATGCTCTATGGTATTAATTATTATGTGTTGTGAATCTAGTCTGGTCAGTTAATACAAACTAACCATAAAATTCATGTAGATAAACATATGAAAGATAATCGAGTTGACACTATACACTGAGCATTGTCGGTAAACATGTGGGAGACAAACAAGTTGACACCTTGTATCGAGTATTGAATACTCACCAAGATGAAGTCTTTGGTGTTTTAACCGAGCATCTACGCTTTGTCAACTGAGAAGTAGGTGAAGCATTCAATGCATTACTTAAGACACATTATGTTGGAGATTTGTTTCTGTGCAGTTAATTGATTGTATGTTTGTCATTGATGACAACATATAATATACAATAGTGTTCTATATGTACTTATCAGAATGATGGTATCAAGCCTTGCATGGTTAGATACATGTTGTATACATGCCTTGGTTACTATATTCATACACATAGGTCTAGATATGATGTTTCAATCAAGTTGTGTAATTATTTTATTGGCAATTACAGTTCTAGAAGAGTATCTGTTCAGAGTCGACATATTTAATGTGTTTCTTGAGTTGCGCCTATCTTCAAGATATGCGTGTGTATATTCATGATTAGTTATGAGTTGATGATAGTTATCTAAAGGCGCCTAATGAGTTTCAAGAAGATTGCAAAGTTAGAGTTAATTTGGTGAGGCCGACTTAGTGAAGCGTTGCGTCTATTCAGGTTATATTTGCGTGGTTGTAATTATGCTTGTGTGATTAGTAAAGCTAAAAATGATGTTATGAAGAGTTGTATTATAGGTCCCATGATCTCATACTTTGAGGAAGATACTTATAGCAAGTCATTTTTGATATGCTAAGTGTGAATGATACGAAAAGAGAAAGAAAATGTACAGAGCAGAATATCAGTTATGGTTCATTCATCAAGAGTCTATGTGAAGAAGCAGTAGAAGATTACAATACATTGGAACTGATAAAGATAGCAGGTATACTCTACAGTTCATCATCAGATATAGTGCATATCTATTCTACAGAAGGTTGTAGCCTTCACCATTGAAGCAATGAGCTTTTGGATAGTGAGTCCTCACCTCTAGCAGGGTTATTTGTAAAAGACTCCTAACAGGGTCAGACCCTTAACTAGGTCACTATACTTATTTCTTTGTAAAGAAAAACTCCTAACAGGGTTGAAAGATCTTCTAACAAGGATTACTATAAAAAAGTATAGTTCATTGTGGGTGCTAATTCCCACTGGGGTTTTTACCATTTGGTTTCCCCATAATCAAATTGTGTGTTGCATACTGTGTAATCTGAATGAGCACTTACTTTATTGTATTCTGAAGTTAAAAAGAGAAAATAATTAAAGTTACTGATAACTAATTCACCCCCCCTCTTAGTTATCCTTGGGACTCTTCTAACAATTAGTATCAGAGCCAAGTGCCTTGGAGAAGAAGCTTAACAGCTTAAGGTAGATCAGATGTCTTACTTCAGAAAAGAGAGTCCTAAGTTCGATGGAGAAAATTATCTGGATTGGAAAAATAAAATGATAACCCATCTATAGTGTGTTGGTTTTGATATCTTTGAGATAGCCACACAAGAAGTTGTTATTCTCTCTTTAAAAGATCTATCTAGAGATGATGCTACTAGTAAACAAAAGGATACATTCACAGCTAATGCAGTTGCCAAAGAAGCCCTTATAAGCGCACTATCTGATAGTGAATTTTTTGAGATCAAGAAATTAGACAAGGCATACACAATATGGAAGTATTTAGAAGACATGTTTGAAGGAGATATTCAAGCAAAGAATGCACACAGGAAGACATGGAAAAATAAATACAACAGTCTTGAGATGTTACCTAGAGAGAACATTAGAGCCTACAATCAATGGATAGATGAAGCAGTCTCTGGAATCAGAAACAATGGTGGAGAAATATCAGAAGAAGATATAATGGACAAGATGTTAACTACCTTAACATCAGACTATGAAAACAAGATAAGTATTCTAGAGGAATCCATGCAATTCTCACAAGACTTCAAGAGAGAGACTTTGATCAGTAAAATCTCTGCATTTGAGATATCAAGATTGAAGACTGAACCTAAAAGTGAAACAACTTTCAAAGCCTCAGTCCATGGTAAGAAATCCTTACACATCTCTAGCCATAATGAGAAAGAAGAAGTTGATGAAGAACTAGAAGATATCATTGCTATGATTATTAAAAGAGAAAAGAAAGGAAAAGGAAAAAATGAAGGACAACTTCCATTCAAATGTTTTTCATGCAACAAGATCGGTCACTTTGCATCTAAGTTTCCCACAAGAGTCAAGAAGTTTAGATCTGATTACAAACCTAAATATAAGAAGGAATGTTACCATGCTGAAGAAGGTGTAACTAATGAAGAGTCAGGAGATGATGAAATTGGATTTGTTTCCCTTAGAGACATGGAAAATCTGCTTGAGGAAATGAAAATTGCAGATGAAAAGGAAGAACAAGAGTTAGCCCTAATTTCCAAAATAGAAATCAGAACTGATTGGATCATTGATAGTGGATGCTCTCACCATATGACAGGTGACAAAGACAGATTTTTTCATTTAGAAAAATACAAAGGTGGTATGGTTATATTTGGAGATAACACTCCTAAACCTATCATAGGCAAAGGTTCTATCACTTTGGATAGAAAGAACAAGATAGATGATGTTTAGTATGTTGATGGATTACATCATAAATTACTAAGTGTTGGACAACTACTTGACAAAGGTTATCATTTGGAGTTCAAAGACAACAAGTGCATCATTAACAACAAGGATGGAGACATGATTGCATCAGGCTCCAAAACTAAAGGTAATTTTTTTCAGCTCAATTTAGATGTAAGTTGTTTTTTTGCAAAAGTGGATGACAGTTGGTTATGGAAAAAGAGACTCTGTCATATCAATTTTGATAACATAGTAAAGATAAGTAATGTCAAGGCAGTCAGAGATCTTCCAAGTATTGCAAGACCAGTTGACACAATGTGCAGGGAATGTGTTATAGGAAAGCATGTAAGGAGTTCTTTCAAAAGCAAGTAGAACTCAGCTGAAAAAAAAATGGACCTAGTGCATACAGATTTATGTGGTCCTACCCAAACAAGATCATACTACGGAGAAAGGTATTTCATTTTGTTTGTTGATGATTTTTCAAGGATGATGTGGGTTGCATTCTTAAAAGAGAAGTCTGAAGCCTTTGAGAAGTTCAAAATATTCAAAGCTAAGGTTGAGAATGAATCTGGATTAAAAATGAAATGTCTGAGATCAAATAGAGGAGGAGAGTTCACCTCTGATTAGTTTTATGAGTACTGTGAAGAACATGGAATAAAAAGAAAGTTGAGTGCTCCTAGAACCCCTCAATAGAATGAGATTGTAGAAAGGAGGAACATGATTATACTTGATACAGCGTGCACTATGATGATTGAAGGAAAAATTGTGCACACATATTGGAGAGATGTAGTAAATACAACAGTCTATATTATCAACAGAACTCAATTGAGGCCAGGCGCAGATAAGACACCCTATGAATTTTGGTTTGGTAATGTACCTAAAGTAAAGTATTTAAAATTTTTTGGCAACAAATGCTACATCAAGAGAGATGATGGTGTTGGTAAGTTTGGTGCTAGAAGTGATGAAGGTATTTTCCTTGGTTACTCTAAAAAAAGAAAAGCATATAGATGTTTCAATTTGAGATTGAAAAAGCTAATTGAAAGTACTCATGTAAAAATTGATGAAAATTTTATGGTTCAAGAAAGGTACTATGAATATGCACCTATGATTGAAGATGAACCCAGGCCTAGTAGCAAAGATACTATTATTGAAGAAATGTTTGATTGCATTGATGTCTCATGCAATGACCCTGAATCAAGCAGAGAAGAATCATAGATTAAAGAAGAAGAAGTAACACCTAAGGTTTCTAAATTCAAATCTAGATACCACTCTAAAGATGATATCATTGGAGATCAGAGCAGCAGTGTGTTGACCAGATCAAAAGCAAAAAGTCTATCAATGGATGAAGAGGTATGTTTACTTTCACAGATTGAACCCTTAAGTGTTGAAGATGCTTATAATGATTCTGATTGGAAGAATGCAATGAAAGAAAAATTAGATAAGATAATTAAGAAGATTAGATAATTAAGAATGAGACATGGGAACTGGTTCCTAGACCCAGTGATAGAAATGTCATTGGAACAAAGTGGATCTTCAGAAACAAGATGAATGAAGAAGGTACATTAGTAATAAAAAAAGAAAGATTGGTATGTAAAGGATATGCATAGAGAGAAGGAATAGACTACACTGATACATTTTCCCCTGTGAGCAGACTGGAATCCATTAAATTTTTCTTGGCTTATGCAACATTAAAATACTTTAAAGTTTATTAAATGGATGTAAAGTCAGCTTTTCTGAATGGTGACTTAAAGGAAGAAGTCTACATAGAAGAACCTCAAGGATTTAATCTTTTAGATAAACCAGACATGGTATGTAGATTGAAAAAACACTCTATGGTCTTAAATAGGCCCCAAGAGCTTGGTATGAGAGACTTGATGGTTATCTTACCAAGATTGGATTCAAGAAAGGTGCAACAGATTGTAACCTATTCACAAGAGAGATACCTAATGGATTACTACTAGTTGCCATATTTATTGATGACATTATTTTTGGAGGTAATGAAAAGCTTAGTACAACATTTGCAAAAGAAATGTTGAATGAATTTGAAATGAGAATGATTGGTCCTATAAAATACTTTTTGGGACTAAATGTAAAATAGACAGATAAAGGTATATTCATTAATACTCAAAATATGTGAAGGAAATATTGAATACTGTAAGCTAGTATGCACTACTATGATAACGGGAAGCAAGCTTTCAAAAGATGATGATTCTATAGCAGTTGATAAGACATTGTAAAAATCTATGATTGGAAAACTCATTTATCTAACTCAATCTAGACCTGACATATCTAATGCAGTTTGCATTGTTGAAAGATTTGCAGCTGAACCCAAGCAGAATCACCTAATGGAAATCAAGAGGATATTCAGATATCTAAAGGGAACTATAGACTATGGTTTATGGTATCCTAAATTAGAGAATATACAACTTCATGTGTATATAGATGTAGATTGGGTAGGTTGTATTGATGATAGGAAGAGTACTTCAGGAGGAGCAATATTTCTTGGAGATAGGCTAGTTTCTTGGATAAGCAAGAAGCATAACTGTATTTCTCAGTCAACAATAGAAGTTGAATATGTTGCAGCAGCAGTGAATTGTTCAACCATAGTTTGGATCAAGTAGATGGTTAAAGACTTTTTTATTTAGGTTGATTATCGTATTTTTATTCACTATGATAACACTAGCACTATTAACATGTCTAAGAACCCTGTGATGCACACAAAGACAAAACACATAGAGATCAAGTACCATTTTCTAAGAGAAAAGGTTGCAGACAAAGAAGTAAAATTGGACTATGTGAGCACCAAAGAATAGTTGGTAGATATTTTCACAAAACCCTTATCAAAAGATACTTTTGAGTATCTCAGAGAGAAGTTGGGAGTAATTCCCTCTCCTAAGTCTAATTAGAGAATACAGGAAGAACACCAGTCCTTTGTGACTGATAAATGGTTGACTACTCTACTTCTGGAGTAGTACCTATGCCTAATGGTTTATGGTTCCCTTTGCCATTGATGTCAAAGGGGGAGTATCTACTAAGGGGGAGCATATACTCTGGGGGAGTATATATATGAAAAAAAAACACAGTCAGAGGAACTGCAGTAGTTTAGAGAAATCCTTGATGAGGATATTGAGAAGATTGTAAAAGAAAGAGGACACCATGAATAAAGGATGTATTTAAAATCATATGTTTCCATTAATGTCAAAGGGGGAGATTATTGGAGATTTGTTTCTGTGTAGTTAATTGATTATATGTTTGTCATTGATGACAAAATATAATATAAAACAGTGTTCTGTATGTACTTATTAGAATGATAATATCAATCCTTATGTGGTTAGATACATGTTGTAGATATGCCTTGGTTACTATATTCATACACGAAGGTCCAGATATGATGTTTTAGTCAAGTTGTGTAATTCTGTTATTGGCAGTTATAGTTCTGGAAGAGTATCTGTTCAGAGATGACATATTTAATGTGTTTCTTGAGTTGCACCTATCTTCAGGATATGCATGTGTATATTCATTATTAGTTATGTGTTGATGATAGTTATCTAAGATGCCTAATGTGTTTCAAGAAGATTGCAAAGTTATAGTTAATTTGGTGAGGTCGACTTAGTGAAGCGTCGTGTCTATTCAGTTTAAATTTGCGTAGTTGTAATTATGCTTCTATGATTAGTAAAGCTGACAAGGATGTTATGAAGAGTTGTCTCACATGTCTCATGTTCTCATACTTTGAGGAAGATACTTATAGTAATTCATTTGTGATATGCTAAGTGTGAATGATATGAAAAGAGAAAGAAAATGTATAGAGCAAAATATTAGTTGTGGTTCATTCATCAATAGTCTATGTGAAGAAGCAGTAGAAGATTACAATACATTACAACTGATCAAGACATCAGGTCTACTCTACAGCTCATCATCAGATATAATGCATATCTGTTCTACAGAAGGTTGTAGCCTTCACCATTGAATTAGTGAGCTTTTGGACAGTGAGTCCTCACCCCTAACAGGGTTATTTGTAAAAGACTCCTAACAAGGTCAGACCCTTAACCAGGTCACTATACCTATTGCTTTGTAAAGAACAACTCCTAACATGGTTGCAAGATCTTCTAACAAGGATTACTATAAACAAGTATAGTTCATTATGGGTGCTAATTCCCACCGAGGTTTTTACCATTGTGTTTCCCCGTAATCAAATTATGTGTTGTGTACTGTGTTATCTGAATGAGCACTTACTTTATTGTATTTTGAAGTTAAAAAGAGAAAATAATAAAAGTTACTGATAACTGATTCACCCCCCCTCTTAGTTATCCTTGGGACTATTCTAACTCATTTCATTCACCTAGCAATAAAGAGCAAGAGAAGAGAGACTAAGAAGTGACAAGATTGCAAAGCTACCAATAGTAGATTAAAAGCCACTTTAATAGATTCTGAGAATCCACAACAAAGATCAAGTGAGTAACTAGACTCACCGAGCTAACTGTTTATTTATGAGGAAGCCTTAATTTTTCAAACAATGGCAACCACATCACGAGTCACAAAGATCAAGAATGCAAAGGACAAAAAGATAGCCTTGATAAAGAAGACAACATGCAAAGAACCAAACTACAAGTTCTTCCCTGAGGTTGCTGCTCAACTCAATGACAAGGGAGCATTTTCAAGTATTCCTCCTAGGGTTCTACTGGTTGAAGATATCTGTACATATATTCACTGCAAGGTTGCAGAGATCGAAGACCTTGAGATTCAGGAAGCTTATTAAAAGCTATGTAAGGATGGAAACCTATAGCTATGTAAGGATGGAAACCTATAGGATGAGTATAAGCACATAGAAGTGAAAGGGTTAACCAATGCCCTACTATTCCTAAAAGAGTTCAAAACCAAGTGGATACAAATAGTACTCAGCCAAGTACATGATGGGAAAATATGGCTAGATGAACCCAAAGTGATCACAAAAGATGTGATTCATGCAGTGACCAGTTATCCCATCACTAAGAAGGAAAAATCCCTAAAGCATCCTTCACGGCCCGACATAGAAAAGCTAACTGGAGCTGAATGGGATGACAGAGGGTTAAAACTCAATACAATCACCAACCCTGAGATGAAATTCAGTGCATGTGTACTTGGGTACAAGATATTCCAAGCTAGAAAAATGAACAATATAGCATGTGGAATAGTTGACACTGCATATAAAGTTGTGAAGAAGGGACTGCAACAAGACATATCAGAGCTGCTACTGAAGAAATTGAAAGAGAATATGAGAACAATTACACCAGCTAGATCTAACACATGTAAGTTTGGTTCCCTCCTTATGTTCACATTCTTCTATTTGTAGAACTTCTTTCCTTCAATCGATAATGTCACTTGGGACTCAAACTAACCAATCACTGCACATATTAGTGATTTCATTAAGTCACTAGGAGATAACTTTACACCTAGAATGGATGAATACTTCACAACATTCAAGGATAGGATGTAGAAAAGGATGAGAATCCCTGCTCAACTAGTAAAAAAATACAAGGATGAGATACGCTTTGCAGTTGACACCGACTCAACACTCATCAAACCTGCACAACCAAGAACAACATGGTTACCAACAGTAGAATATGAAATTGACATTGATCAATCTACAACAGCTATTGAAACCCTGCTAAATGAGACAATGGATAAAACTTTGAAAAAAATTGGAACTTATGGGGAAGCCAAGTCTAGAATCAAGACTGGTCTAGTTGTCAAGAAAATAGACAGGAAGAAGACAAAAATGGTGAAAACACTTCAAAATAAATTGTTGGTAAATAATGAAGACTTAGAACAATCAGTAGATATCAGCGAGGATCAGACACCCATCAGTGAAGCTAAAAAGATAAGTGATTCAGTGTCTACTAAATTAGATGCACCACCTGCCGAGAAAACATTAAAGGTTACTGAAGTGACACATGCATCAAGAACAAACAAAAAGACAAAAAAAGAGGTAGACTCACCACCCTTGAAGAAAGGAATTGTGAGAACCTAATAGAAAATAAAGAATACTTCCTCAACTGAGCAATCAATACCGAAATAGAGAAGGAGATATCTAAGAGGAAGAGAAGATAAGGATGATATAGAAAAGGATGAAAGAGAACAAAGACTACAAGAAGAAAAGGATAAGATACCGAAGACAATTGATGAAATTGTAGAGTCAATCATCAATACAGGTAGTATCTCACATCATAAGATTAGACAATGGGAAAATCTATCTACCAAGGATCATAATAAAATTGAAGAAGCAATCATTAAAATGATGGTAGCTTACAAGTATGTACCCCTATAATTTGAAACTCATATTCCAAAGGAGATACAAGATAAAATTTCATCAAGGTGGACATATGCATTACACACGGAGAAAAAACTGAGGGAGAAATCCCTAGCTACATTCATGCTCGAGTCTACAGTTGAAGAAATTGATGAAACAATGAAGGAGCATGCAAAGAAATTTTTTGCAAAGACAAGAGCATACAAAGTACTGCAAGACAGGTTAGAAGAGATTGATATACAAAGAAATAAAATTTGGACACAAATCTTTAATCCACCTGAGCAGGTACTAGATCTAACCGAGACAACTCAAAATGAGGAGAAGGAGGCCACATCGAGCCCCAAGCACATTTTCATCAATGACACCGAGGATGTCACTCCTATTGACTTAACCACTGAAGCAAGCAAATTCATGGATGATATTCTTGAAATATTGCAATCATTAGGGGAAACACCAGACATAACAATACAAGATGCCACTAAAGGTGATTCTGCTAATGAATCCAAAGAAGATGAAGAAGTGACTACTACCATTGAGCCTACAAATGAAAAGGACACTACAGATGTTGCACATGCAATTATACCAGGTAAATTGCCCTATTTGATTGAAGTAATCAATTTTATTACTGAATCACAACAGACACCACCGGAGCCTGATGTAAACATACCAGAGGAAAAAGATGATGAACATAGGGAGAAGAAAAATACAAATGTGGATAAAAAAGATACAACAGAAGAGAAGAAAGACAAAAGTGGAGAGGACAAATTGAGTGATACCACTTCCAAGAACACTGAAGAGGCAAATAAGGTTGTAGATAAAGACAAGGTTGAAGTAGAAACTATGATAGCTAAATGTGGGCCTCTGATTTAGCCATACACTTCAACATGGTCATTATTCTTCAGCTACATACAGGAATGAATATCGATTCATTCACCCTGCATGTCTGGAAGAGTCGACCTGTTGCCTTCTAGAAGGCAGGAGTATGAGCTTGCTCTCAGGTCATTGAAAGCTCAGTGACTACACCGAAGAACTAAATGAAGGATTTTAAGCTATGATAAATGATCTAAGATGATATGCATATGCAGTTTTTTGTTCATCCAAGATACTTAAGATTAATTTTAGAAGCACCAAATCGAAAAGTGAGAGATTCTTTTTAAAACCCAAATTGAATGTGCTCTAATGATTAGATTTGCATGCTTGAAATTAAACAACAATGCTAAATGATAAATGCTAATAAAAGAGAAAAAAATGTAGTACAATAACGTTAGTAAAAAATTAGGATCCTTTGTGAAGGAAAAGAGTTTCTCTTTTATAGAAATCTCTCTCGAATCGACAGTCGAGATCGAACAAAAAGAGTGGCTCAGATTCGATTGAAGAAGCACAATCCATGTGCAAGTGATTCGATTGGTCGAGAGAGTCAGTTGACTGAATTGACTGGTCAATCTTTTTGGAAACTTCCATATTCAGTTTTCAGTTAACTGAAATGTTTCCAAAATGATAAACAGTGGAGAATCAGTTAATTGAGTGGAACTGGTTTGTTTCCATTTTGATAAATCAGTTAACTGGATTTGATGATGTCATATGCATTTTTAATAATTAAATTGATTTTGAATGCACATTTATGATTTTATAATTAATTTAATTCCTTTTTGATTTAATTGA
>MU214320.1:496605-522608 GCA_018584345.1 Thuja plicata | reverse complement strand
TTAATTAATTAATCAAGTAAGATGATTGATCAGGACCTAGGGTTTAGGTCAGATTAGTTCAAATTTGATAATTGCCTGTTTGATTTAGGACTTAGGTATAATCAAGATTAGGGTTTCTTGATTAATTACTGAGATTGGGGGTCTAGGGTTCATGTGACCATTTTTAGGTGATTACAGAAACGTCTACAATTGACCAACCAGTTCATACTGAGCAGCATACCTGTTACCCAAATTTTCCCCATTATGAAAATTTTGGCTACAGGTGGAGTAAATGAGGCTCCCACAATGGTCGAGCCTAGCCTGAGAAGAATCTCTAAATTTTCTGGTCTAGGTTGTGACCTCTACAAATCTCTTCAGTCTCTATTTTTCCCTAATTCATGAAAATAACCTAAGTATAAAAAAACCCTATGAATTTGGTATAAAACCTAGTTGCTCGACCATGCCTTTCTATTTTCTCATTACATTTTTGGGATACTTAAGTTCCTTATATTCCATGTGTGTATTTTGACTTGCCTTTAGTCTCCAAGTCTCGTAATCAAAAGGAATATTTTGACATCATTTGGCGATTAAGAGACTTCGTTTAGTGGCCAGGTTTTGTGATGTAACTCAAAGTTAACCAAAGATCATGAGATCTCATGACTTAGTTTATTTATGACCCCACAGACATAACCCCAGTTTGAGGCTGAGTGAAGGTTTAAAGTCAAAGTCTAAAGGGTAAAGATTGAGTAGTTCTTGTTTAATCCAATGATCTGCGTAATGGCTTGATTAAAAAATGTAGTCTGTTTAATGTATAAGCCATTATGCCATGGTTCCACGTATTCCTGATCAGATGTATGCAGTCGCCAGGTCTCGTGAGAGAACCATAGTTAAGCAAAAATATCAGAGATCACAAGACTACATTGTCGCTAGGTCTCTGAATAAACCAAAGTTAAAGGTGAGTCAGGAGCAGAGAAAGGTAAAGAATGAGCAAGTTATATCAAATCTGATGGTCTACATAATGGATTGGCTATAAGATGCGCAAGATCTATCCCATAAGCGATCGAGTCATGATGATATGTGGTAGATGTGCTAGGTCAGAACAATGATAGAGTGGAATTTATAGCTCAAATGGTCATAGGCAAAATAATAAATGACAAAGGAAGTCATGACAAAGATGAGATCAATGGTTGTATTTTAAAGAGGAATCAATTTTGAATCTCAATCGTGGATGAAATATCTCACACCAGCTGTGATCATTGTCTTTCAAATATTTAAAAAATTCAAATATCTGATTCGAGTAGTTATGACAGAAACAACTTGTAGAGAAGTAGATGGGTCGGCCGACTTCTCAAAGGTAGAGTTATGGCGATGGGAAGGATTTTTAAAGCCATATCAGATCATTTTAGATATTTCACATTGCATTTATGAGAAGAATTGACAGTATTAGGATTTCTAATTATTCTATTGCAGTTGTATTATAGCCCTAATCTTATCAGATTGTTTCCTTGAGCCTGCGTGCTAGGAGGAACATGTATATATAGTTAGTTTTAAAGATTTTTAGAGAGAGTTTTCCTTTCTTAGAAGTTATCCATGGCAATTTTCTACCCTCTAACTTTTACAGTCTATAATATTTCATTGATATTTAGATATTACAAGGTGTTTTGTAACATTCTCTCTGTCCTCATGCTTTTCTTGTCTGAATTTCTCTTATTGAATTAAGTATATTGAATTTTTTCTGAGATATCTTAGGGTTCCTGAGATTTATTTATTTTTTAAATTCATGTGTACCCTTGTGAATGATTTGATTTGAATGAGTTCATGGATATTCTTTAATCCCTTGTCACTCTGTCTCATTCCTGTGCCCATTTGCAGAAGTGAATGTTTGTTTGCAGGTTGTAGTCTGTGTCTAATTTTTTAGGAAAGCTATTGTTCATGAAATACTTTCTTTCCTTGAATAGCATCTTTCTATCTCAGACCTCTCTATGAAATATTTATGCAAACCTATTCAGAAAGTTTTGTTCTCCTAGACCTAAGTTTATGTGTTGATCTCACTCATTATGCTATGATTCATAATATCTTTCGGTGTATCACCTAGTAAGATAGTTTTCTTATTCAGTCATTTCCCTTTCATGCATTCCTTTTATGCCTTTTCCCTCAAGAATTTACTTTCATGTTAAGAAGAAAATTTGGGTGATTATCTAAGAAGAACCAGCCTAGAACCTAAAGGTATCATCTCAGTTAGCAAAGGTCCCACAACCTAGAGATGATTCCCATATTATACTAGATTATCAAGACTAAGAGAGCTTGACTTAGGGTGCAAATTTAGTGTATAACATTTCTGGCACGCTAGGTGGGACAAATATATAAAATAAGTTGATCTTTCAAAGCTATGCATATTTCTGATATACTGATGCATAGTACAGACCTAAGAAGAGGTTTCACTCTCAAAGTATATATGGCGACTCCATTGGTGTGAGGAACAGAAGATCCAACCCTGTTCAAAGTTTATGAGAAAGGTTGAGACAAGAAGCTCAAGTCATTCTAAATTCCTGCAGCTGCCTCTGAAAAGAAGTTACCGCAGTTCATCTCAGAGAACATACCCTAAAAGGAGGGTACAATCCACACACCCTGATTCATAGGAGAGATCTTGGCCTTTCCACTATAGAAGGAGAGGGAGGTCTCTAACTAGAGAGCTACAAGAAGATTCAACTCCACTACTTGGCCCTAATACAACTCATTCAGTTGCTGCCCAGTGAGTCATAGTTCCTACCATGGCCAGACAATTTGCCTTTGTGCCCTTCAATCAAGGAAGTCCCTTGAACTTTTCTCAACACCATGATGTTCCCTTAGCGGCACTCAAAAGTCTACCTAATTTCATAGGTGAAGGAAAAACAACAGGTTGTGAGCACTTAAGAGATGTAGCCACCATCTGCAGTGTACATCATATTATAGAAGAAGATGTGGCTACCAAGCTTCTAATAGCCTCTTTCAAAGGTAAGGCCTTAGAATGGTTCAGAACATTAGCTGTTGGTTCCATTGATTCATGGGATAGATTAGGAGAATAATTAAGAAAATTATTTGAAGATAAATCAGATTATTTATCTCTAGTTGAGAAGCTAACAACCATTAAGAGGGCTCCTCAAGAGTAGATGATAGATTTTAATAGTAGATTCCTTAAAATATGGAATAGGATCCCTGTCTCTGTAAGACCTTCTGCAGACCATGCTTTCCTATATTTTTTGAAAAGCTTAAATAGAAATATCTCTATCATGATCCAATCTATGGGAGGTACCTCATTACCTCAGGCTTTTGACATAGCAGTCAGGGCTGAAAATTGTTTAATCCAAGTAGGCATGATAGCCCCAAGGCCACCCATGCCTATTTTTCCCAGCATTCAACCTAGCATGCCCTTGAATGTTTCCCCATACAACCCCATACCCACTATAGTATCCCCTTAAGCAAGTAGAAGCTATGGGGAATCCAAAGTAGACCCTTCTCGGGAGTTGCTTGATTTGAGAAGCAGTCAACAAGAAATGCAAAATAATCAGCAAGAAATGACTAACTTTTTGCAGACCCTAACCAAAGAGTTGACCAATTTAAAGAAGTAAAACTAGGGGAATAGACCACCCTTTTAGCCAAAAAATCCAAGTCCCAACCAACAGTATCAAAATCAAGGACAACCTTACCAACAAAATAGGCCACCATATCAAGGAGGTTATCAGGGACAAAGGCAAGACTACAATCAAAGGTCATTCCAACCTTATAATCCAGTGCCCCTCAATTCTGCAAATCCAGTCAGGGATGTGGTCCCAAGTCAAAATAATCTTTCTGTAGAGATATAATGGTGCTATCCTTGTAATTAGTCCCATAACCAGACAACATGCTTAAATGGAAGGGTGCATCAAGCACTCATGGTGCAAAATGTGTCATGCCCAAAACTAGGGCAAAACACACAGACAATTTTTTTTTTTAAAAACACTAGTACATACAACTAACAATGGATGTGTTGAGGAAAGGTGATAACATGGTGAAATTAATCTTTGAGTTGCAAGGTATATTCATAGATTGAATGAGGGTTACACCACATACAAATGCAGAGTTGGAGCATCAACTTGTTGTATGGGTTACATGAACTCTTGGGTCAAGTTGAATTAACTATGGTTTTATGTTTAACCACGTGTAGTATCGTGATGGTAATTAAATTGATAAGATCATGTGTTGAATTAGGTTGACCTAGTAAATTACTTTAATTCTTAACCTTGATTACAACTTTATCCATTTAAATCTAGTACTAATTACTCTTTCGACATTAACTACTAACATCTATAAACAACCCTGATATAACTATTTCACACACATAAGTTAACTAATAAAAGAGGACTAAGTTAATCTCAAGAATTAATATGTATAAATTTTCTTAACTACCCTTGGACCCACTTAAACATATATATTAAAATATCCAGTAATATAAGGACTAATTAAATTCTACTCCCTTTTTAAACAACATACATGAAACATTTACCCTTTGACATAATTAAAACTTAATAACAATTTCACTATATCAAATAAACTATTAGTTAAAATCTACTAATTCTAATCTAATCTAATTTCCTAACTTACTAATAACAATTCTAATTCATTAATCCCCTAACAAAATTTAAATTAACCTTTAATAAAAAAAAAAATTAAATTAATCCTCTAGTAAAACAATTAAATTATCCTCTAATAGAAAATCAATTTAACCTCTAACCCCTAGAACACATGAACAATATATATTCCAATTAACACAATAAAATTAATTTAACTACTAACTAATAATAATGATTCATTTTAACTAATTAACCATTGGATAAAATATATTAAAGGTTGATTCTATACTAAATAAATCAGAAAATAATAATAAATTTATTAATTACTAATCTTACTCAACTAACCTAAACAACCCTATTAACCCACCTATCCTACTAACTAGTCTATCCCATCACCCCTCCCCCATTCCCAAGGCACATTTCCCAAGTGGGTGGGGTCTTGGGAATCCCCAAGCTATCCCAAGACCTGCGAAATACAAGGAGGGAAGCCTTTTCAAAATGCATCTCATGGTTTAAGGAAAGTGGGGACCACTGCAATGTTTCTCCCATTCCAAAGTGCAGA
Source organism: Thuja plicata (assembly GCA_018584345.1). NCBI lineage: Eukaryota > Viridiplantae > Streptophyta > Pinopsida > Cupressales > Cupressaceae > Thuja > Thuja plicata. The sequence goes on along the minus strand of MU214320.1, from coordinate 517,478 downwards.
AAAATTTAATGTGAAGTCAACCCCAAACAGAGGTAAGAGGATTTCGCATGATAGAGGGGAGTAAATCTTGTCAGCAGCAAGGATATGTATAAGGAAGATGGCATGAGTCTTGGGGTGAGGGGTGCTAAGCCCAAGTAAAAACTTGCAGCCCTCTTTCATATAAAATTTTTCACTTCCCAAAACATTTAAATAGTCCAAATAAAGGGGGGTAAAAAGGTTAGAGAAAAGACTTGTGTGGGGCCCACGGGGATGGGTGTAAAATATTAAGCCTCCCATTAATTAAAACTATGCTTTTAGCAATAAAGAAGGTAATTAGAGGGTAATTAAGGAGGTTTAGTGAGGGGAACAAAAAGGAAATATTCTATGTAAAAAGGGGAATTAATTCCCTCCCCATACATTTTTCAGAGAGCAATTTTGTTCCAAAATTTAGAAAATGTTTTTGGTATAATATGGTTTATTGCTTCTATCATGTTGATTATTGATTTTATTTTTAGATTAGAAATTTGTATGTATTTGATTTGTTTATTATTGCAATACACTATGTGAACTGTAGATTGATTATTAGTATTAGTTCATTTTTATATTAATATACTAACTTGTTTGGTTTTTCTATGTGTATCAAGTTAATCTCTCCTTGTCAAGGATTGAAGTTGCAATGAAGATTCTAAGTAGAGTATTGATCTTAATGCAATAGAATTCAGATTTCCAAAGGAATAACGAAGTGTTTTTAACTTGAAAATTTAAAATCAAATACATTATAGAGATTACAAGATTCCTAAATCTACAAGATTTCTCATGCTATGAAACTATTACATAACGAATAAGAGCTTTTCACATCTTTCTTAACAAAGCTTTCAAAATGGACATTAAAACACTTAAAAAAAATGAATCTCAATACAAGGAGTAACCATGCAATATTAAAGTTGCTCTCACACAACTACACCAAAATAGAGATTTCTCCCAAGCTTTTTCCATAATCATCTTGACTTCAAAACTTGAAAATACATGAGGAGAATCATGGAAAGCTCACCTCCCAACCAAGATCTCAAGGAGACCACCCCCGAGCTTGGAGAACCAAGGCTAAATAGGTAACACATCCAAATTCTCACAACCATCATATATGCACAACACAACAATTAACTCCCAACCAAGCCTTCACAAATGAATTTTCCAAACCCATTGAAGTAGGGTGAAGGTGGGCTTTTCCAAGGAGGAGAATGCCATTGCCTATTCAAAATTTTCAACAAGAGTTTTTCCATGCCTTTTCAAGGCTACATTGACATTCCTTCCATATACACATTTGGTCATTTCCTCTTCAAGGAAAAACCACATACATCTTCCATCCAATCTTTCCTTATCTCCCCCAAAATTAGGATCAAATACAATGGCATGCAAGGGCCCATACACCTTGCATTTTCTCCCTCTTCTCTCCATGAGAAGAGACTCTCACTACAATGGAGAGCCCAACTAACCCCTTCACCCAAGGCCACTTCTTCCCTTTCCAAGGGTGAGTAATGCCTTAAACACCCATGAACAACACTCCCAATCCAAAGGAACAAGAAATGATACAAAATCAAAATGCATCCCCAACCCAACACACAATAAAAAGATCTACATACAATAACACTATACAAGATTTACATATATGAACTCCATACAAAATTTACATATATGAACACCATATGAGATTTACATTTTCATAAAAATAATAACATATAAAGCTAAAATGCAAGAGTATTTCTTCGTAGCAAGAATCTACCAACCTTGGTCTAAGAAAAATGGCAAGATAATGGTTGAGAAGAATCCCTTATCCTTTTCTTTTTCCTTCCTCCAACCCTAATTGTCTCTAAAATTAGAGAGTGGGTGAACACTGACTAAGTTTCTCCAAACCCTCTAAAAAGACCCCCAAAAGTTTACTCAAGACCTAGAAATTAATGAGACATGCCCTCTAGTCCTTTGGTCTTACCTCTTGTCTCCCCTTTTAATTGAGATTTTAGTTAGGAGTGTGGGACAAGTTAGATGCATGAGGTCATTTTCATTTCGCCACTTTTGAAAAGTAGGTATTTTGGAGGGCCATAATGGTGATCTAGGCTTTCCCATAGGTAAAAAATATCCCCCAACCTAAGGTACCCCCTTAGGGTTAACTAATTTTGGCCAAAAATACACTCTAGGGTTACTTTTGACCCCTCTAAAGTACCCCTAAAGTTCAAATCCGAGTTCCAACTTGATGTGATCCCTACAAGACATATATATGAAAGTGGAATTAATATAACATCCTATAAGGTTTGGTGATTATTTTTCAAGCCCTACTTTGACATGTCACCATTCACATGGATAATACAAGTGTCAAGTAACACCAAAAAAAATACACATCACATTCACAATGACATGTCCAAACAACAACATGAATTTAAACTATTAACACACATTCAGATTACGTTTACAAAAAAGATCACATTACAATGAGGTTTCAACCCCTTATTGGATTAAACCTTGGCTTACTCAATTCACATGTGTTTAGCCCTGATTCTCCAAATGATTCCATGGTTCTCTTTCCTGCACACTAAACTCGAGCATCAGTAGTCCAAGATAATAAAATCACATGCAATATACATTTTTAATTCATACTTAGCAACATTAATCAATAAGCAGAATTAAATTCCTAATTACTATTTTCATACAAAAATGTTTAAAATATAATAATTCCATAATCATCATGACATAACGTCCATGAAATAATCAAGTCTAATCATGATCTGATCTTCTCATCAATTTAATTATCTAAACATATATAATCAAAATCAACCACATGTTCTAGGTCTAATCCATATCAAAATGTAATCCATACAATATAATCATCATCATAAACATAATATGTTGAGTCTCTGTCAGGATAATCAAAAAGTGTATCAATGTATCAAAATAAGTGGATCAACTGAGCTATGATGGGTTGGGGTGAGGCCTCATAGAATGCCTCAAATGTACAAAAAAGGCCTCTTCTAGTGGGCCACTTCCCCAACAAGAAGCATATGCTGATGAGATCACTCTCCCTAATTGGGAGCAACAAGATTTCAATGGAGTTAATGGTGAAACCCCAATTGCTGCCAACACTAGGTCTAAAAGAAGAGCTCAAGACATGGAGCAAACAGGAGATAGGGCTAAGGATTCTACATCTGTAGAATCTTCATAGATGTTTAATCCTATCATACTGAAGAAGGTCCCCATCATTCCAATCAAGCAAAATCAACCTTCAAAAGAGGTTGAGCCTGTTATAGTAAAGATACACCAAAGAGTACACACAGCAACACCCTTCAACATTGTGGACAACATGAAGAAAGTAAATGTCACTATGTCTATGTGGGACTCTTTGGCTATTATGGGATAACTTGAGATCTTGAAGAAGGCTATGGGTGAAGTGTCAACTTCTCAACCCGCAAAAGATACAACAAAACCAATGTTGGTCAACACTGATCAAGAAAAGGAGGCTCCAAGCAGCAACCCCAAAGCAGATATCATTCAAGGTAGGAACTTGAAACCACCTCCCTTTTATGTATCTTTAATTATTGGAAAATCTTTAGTGAACAATTGTATGGTAGATAGTGGAGCTACTAGCAATGTCATGCCTAATAAAGTGGCTGACCAATTGGGTCTAAAATATGAGCCTAGAAGGTTACCCAACTTGATGGTTCCTTAGTAAACACAATAGGTGCAGCCAAGGATGCTAGTTTAATCCTCCATGCAAGCCCCGATTTCTCCATCCTCCTTGATATATATATCATAAACCTCCCTAATTTATTTTCCATATGTTTATCAAGGGAGTTTACAACCAAGATAGGAGGCTATGTTTCTTCTAACTGGTCTCACATGCTTTTCCATACAAGATATGGAACTAAGGTTACTATCAAGTCCAAATCATTGGAAACACACCATATAGAGCCTTATGTGTCCAATGTAATCAATACAAGCTACCTTGCACTTGATGGTAATGACTTCCCAATCATCAGAGAAACAAATTCTAAAATAGAAGGTATCCTAGATATCTATCTAGATGATTTAGAATCAAAGAGAGCTTCAGAGGTCCAAGCCAATGTTATTTGGGATATTGGTTTGGGAAACTATTTGTTACAAGAACATGGATTCATAGAGCCTAATCTTTTCAAGACAGACACTGAGTCAGAGGATCAGAACAACCAAGTTTGGGAGCTATTGTTTGATGGTGCTAGAAGAAAACATGATGCTGGTGGTTGTGCTATGTTAGTCTCTCCTAATGAGGAGAAGTATTATACAGCCTTTAGGTTCAATTTCTCTTGCACTAGAAACACTGCTGAATATGAGAGCCTAGTGAATGGGTTGGAATGGGCAAGAAAGAGAGGGGTCAAATACCTAAAATTAATGGTGATAGTGAACTAGTATTGAGCCAAGTAAGAGGGATAAGTGCAACCAAAAGTGATACAATGAGAGCATACAAGCATCAAGTTTGGGATGCAATTGAAGATTTCCATGCTGTCAATATTGTTTCTATCCCTAGGAAACTAAATCAGAATGCACATAGATTAGCTGCTGTTGGATCTCAGTATGATATCCCTAATAGTGTTTCAAAAGAGAGAGACCAAAAACATATCAAAGTTATTTTTAGACCTTCTATTCCTGATAATAATATTAATTGGCAAGTGTTTGACAATGATGAACAAATTTTGCAGTTCTTATTTGAAGAGGATGTTTTCTCATAACATAACCAAGATAGACTAAGGCAGAACTATGGTGACCAAGTTATGCAACTTAGATCAAATAAAATGCCCAAAGGTCTTGTCACCTTAGAAGTTGTCTTTAACAAAGATGATCAAGTTAAAAGTAGTAAAGCTGGCTTGGTAGTCCAACAAGAACATTGTACTGAACTAGAGCTGGAGCTAGGTAAAATTGTACAATTTGGGAAGGTAACTACTAATTTAGAAAAGTAGGCTTATACTTAGTTATTCAGAGAGTTCAATGATATATTTAGGTGGCAATATGAAGACCTTAAAGGTTTTAACCCAGCCCTTGCTCAGCATACCATTGAATTGGAACCTAATGCCAAGCCAGTTAGGCAAAAGCAAAGGCTTGTCAATCCCAAGCTTGAGCCACTCATGCATAAAGAAGTACTCAAATTAATAGAGAGTGGTATCATATACCCCATTAATCATACTAGTTGGGTTTCCAACCATGTTCCTATTAGGAAGAAGAATGGGGAGTTGAGGCTATGTGTTGACTTTAGGGACCTTAATAGGGCATCCCTAAAGGACCACCATCCATTAACCTCTATGGAGAAAATCCTACAATGTGTCTCTGGATTTGAGAGATTTTCATTATTGGATGGCTATTCAAGATATAATTAGATCCTAGTTTATAAAGAAGATCAATATAAGACCGCATTTACAACCAAGTGGGGAACCATGGCTTATCAAAAGATGCCCTTTGGTTTGTCAAATGCAGGGGCTACCTTTCAAAAGACAATGGATATGGCCTTTAAAAGCCTCATGTACAAGTTTGTACTGGTCTACTTAGATGACATAACTGTTTATTCTAAACATGCAGCATACCATATCAAACATCTAAGAAGGATATTTGAAAGGTGTAGAGAGTTCAGGATATCTCTTAATCCCAAGAAGTGTGTGTTTGCAATTCATGAAGGGAAATTGTTAGGATATATAGTATCCAAGAAAGGGATTACAGTAGACCCTAAGAGGATTGCATCTATCTTAGAGCTACCCTTCCCACATCACAAGAAATGTCTTCAATCTTTCATAGGAAGGATTAACTTTGTTAGGCATTTCTTGCCTAATATTGTAGATTTACTAAAGCCTTTGAAAATAATGTTGAAGAAGAATACATCTTTCTTTTGGAGAAAAGAAGGGAAAGCCAGTTTCCAAGCAATCAAAGAAGCTCTGATAGAAGCTCCTACCCTATTGAACCCAAATTTTAGTAAGGATTTTATCCTTTATACTTATGGAGGTTCTAATGCTATTTATGCAATATTGACCTAAGAAAATTCTAAAGGATTGGAGCAACCTATTTCTTTCTTTAGAAAAGGTTTAGAAGAATATGAACAAAGTTATTCCTTTGTAGAAAAACATGTGCTTGCTATGGTCAAAAGATTAAAGAATTTCAGACATCTGTTAACCCACAGAAAAAGTGCAACTAAAAGTTACTCATCCTAGTGTCAAAGAATTCTTGTTGTCTAGAGACCTAAATGAAAAAAGAGCTGGTTGGATTACCAAATTCACAGAATATGACATTGATATCCAAATCACTAAACTGGTCAGAGGCAAAGGCTTATGTGAGCAACTGACAGGGGGTGATACCTTAAGAAAACAAGAGCAAGAGAATGCATCCTTAGTTATGCATTCAATAGAAGATCATGCCAAGGAAGCAGGTTGGTTGCCTAACATGATTCATTTCTTGAAGATAGGACAATGTCCTGTAGATCTAGATTCAGCAAAGAGAAGGTATTACAGGTTGCAATCTATTCCTTTTGTGCTGATAGATGAAATTCATTTTAGAAAGGATCACAATGGTGTCCTTTTGAGATGCATAGATTCAGAAAAGATAGCAGGTGTCCTATTTGAATTTCATGATGGACCTTATGGAGGTCATTTCTCTCCTAGGACTACTTCTTTTAAAATCATAAGGGCTGGATACTATTGGCCATCTATCTTCAAAGATAGTCATTATTATGTGAGAAAATGCATCAAATGTGCCATGTTTGCAGGAAAAGAAAAACTTGCAGCCTTGCCCCTTCAGCCCATCAGAACAGAGCAATCTTTCATGAGATGGGGCATAGATTTCATTGGCATGATTAATCCTCCATCTAGTGCAGGCCATAAATGGATAATTACTGTTACAGATTATTTCACTAGGTGGACAGAGGCAGTTGCATTGAAGGAAGCAAATGAGAGTATTGTCCTAAGCTTTTACGATGATATTATTCACAGATTTGTTGTCCCTGACTCCATTATTTTAGACAATGCACTAGCTTTCACAGGCCTCAAAGTCTTAGAGTGGGCAATTAGACATGGTGTTTATTTGAACACAAGTTCCATATATTACCCTCAGGGAAATGGTTTGGTAGAATCAACCAATAAGAACTTGATTAGGATAATCAAGAAGACCCTATAAGACACCCAAAGAGATTGGCACACCAAATTGAAATCTGCCTTATGGTTAGACAAAATTACCCCAAAGAAGATCATTGGGAATTCTCCTTACATGTTAGTGTATGGAAGAGAAGCTAAGTTGTCCATTTTAACTGAATTGCCAATCCTGGACTTAGCTACTCAGTATGTCTTGTTTGAAGAAGGATATTCTTTGCAAATTAGGTATGCTTAGATTATGGAATTAGAAGAACATAGAGATAAATCCATGAAAGATATGGAATTCCATCAAATGAAAACAAAGAGAAGCTTTGACAAAAGAGCCAAGGCTAGAAATTTCAAAATTGGGGATGTAGTCCTCAAGTGGGATGAGTTCAAGACCAAGCCTGAAAAACATACTAAATTTGATTCCTTCTAGGGAGGTCCATTCATCATCACTAAAGGAAAGGAGCATAATGCTTTTCAGCTATCAAATCTTGGAGGAGATCCCTTTCCCATTTCTATAAATGGATTCATCCATTTGAAACCTTGTTTTGAGGTTTGTCCTTCCTTGTAATTATTGTAATTAGTTTTTCCTATTTTCTGTTTCCTCCTTTCTAGGTTCATTTCCTAATTTCCTTGAAGTGCTCGTGCACAGCTAGTTGTTCCTCCTCCTGGTTTCAATCTATTTCCCAAGTTTCTATCTTTTTTCAAGCGATGATTCCTATGCCCAATGGATGCAAAGGCTATTGGTTCTCAATGTCTAGCAGGCATACATCGAGCAGAAATTGCCAAGAATGTTACCCAAATTTTCCCCATTATGAAAATTTTGGCTACAGGTGGAGTAAATGAGGCTCCCACGAGGGTAGAGCCCAGCCTAAGAAGAATCTCTAAATTTTTTGGTCTAGGTTGTGACCTCTGCAAATCCCTTCAGTCTCTATTTTTCCCTAATTCATGAAAATAACCTAAGTATAAAAAAACCCTATGAATTTGGTATAAAACCTAGTTTCTTGGACATGCCTTTCTATTTTCTCATTAACTTTTTGAGCTTCTTACATTCCTTATATTCCATGTGCGTATTTTTCCTTGCCTTTAGTCTCCAAGTCTTGTAATCAAAAGGAATATTCTGATGTCATTTGGTGATTAAGAGATTTCCTTCAGTCACTAGGTCTCGTGATGTAACTCAGAGTTAACCAAAGATCATGAGATCTCATGACTTAGTGTATTTATGACCCCATAGACATAACCCCAGTTTGAGGCTGAGTGAAGGTATAAATTCAAAGTCTAAAGGGTAAAGATCAAGCAGTTCTTGTTTAATCCAATGATCTGCATAATGGCTTGATTACAAAATGCAGTTTGTTTAATGTATATTCTTTATGCCATGGTGGCACGTGTTCCTGATTAGATGTATGTAGTCACTAGGTCTCATGAGAGGACCATAGTTAAGAAAAAAGATTAGAGATCGCGAGACTACATTATCGCTAGGTCTCTGAATAAACTAGAGTTAAAGGTGAGTCAGGAGCAGAGAAAGGTAAAGACCGAGCAAGTTATATAAAATTTGATGGTCTGTGTAATGGCTTGGCTATAAGATGCACCAGATCTATCCCATAAGCGATCAAGTGATGATGACATGTGGTAGATGTGTTGGGTCAGAATAATGACAGAGTGGAATTTACAACTCAAATGGTCATAGGAAAAATAATAAAGGACAAAGGCAGTCATGAGAAAGAAGAGATCGACGATTGCATTTTAAAGAGAAATCAATTTTGAATCTTGGTCATGAATGAAATATCTCATGCCAACTGTGACTGTTGTCTTTCGAATATTTAAAAAATTCAAATATCTGATTCGAGTAGTTATGATAGAAATGACTTGTAGAGAAGTAGATGGGTTGGCTAACTTCTCAGAGGCAGAGTTATGGCAATGGGAAGGATTTTTAAAGCCATATCAGATCATTTTAGATATTTCATGATGCATTTATGAGAAGAATTGATAGTATTAAGATTTCTGATTATTCTATTGCAGTTGTATTGTAGCCCTAACCTGATCAGATTGTTTCCTTGAGCCTGCGTGCTAGGAGGAACATGTATATAGTTAGTTTTAAATCTTTTTAGAGAGAGTTTTCCTTTCTTAGAAGTTATCCTGGCAATTTTCTACCCACTGAATTTTATAGTCTGTAATCTTTCATTGATATTCAGATATTACAAGGTGTTCCATGAAATTCTCTCTGTCCTCATGCTTTTATTGTCTGAATTTCTCTTATTGAATTAAGTATATTGAATGTTTTCATAGATTTCTTAGGGTTCTTGAGCTTTCTTTCTTTCTACAATTCATGTGTACCCTTGTGAATGATTTGATTTGAATGAGTTCATGGATATTCTTCAATCCCTTGTCACTCTGTCTCATTCCTGAGCCCATTTGCAGAAGTGAATGTCTGTTTGCAGGTTGTAGTCTGTGTCTAATTTTTTAGGAAAGCTATTGCTCATGAAATATTATCTTTCCTTGAATAGCCTCTTTCTATCTCAGACCTCTCTATGAAATATTTATGCAAACTTATTCAGAAAGTTGTGTTCTCCTGGACCTAAGTTTGTCTTCCGATCTCACTCATTATGCTAGGATTCATAGTATCTTTCGATGTATCACCTAGTAAGATAGTTTTCTTATTCATTCATTTCCCTTTCATGCATTCCTTATATCCCTTTTCCCTCAAGAATTTACTTTCATGTTAAGAAGAAAATTTGGGTGATTATCCAAGAGGAACCAGCCTAGAACCTAGAGGTCTCATCTTAGTTAGAAAAGGTCCCACAACCTAGAGATTATTCCCATGTTATACTAGATTATCAAGATTGCGAGAGCTTGAACTAGGGTGCAAATTTAGTATATAACAATACCAAAGGTACCAAACCTCCTAGGCAATCACCAAAATCAACAGAGTCAGAGAAGGATCTTGCTATAATCCTTCATTCCCTTGCTTCCAGCACCATTCCCAAGAAGAAAAAGAAAAAGAAGAGAAAATCACCAGTAACACTTGATGAGATCATTGACATACTAGACTATGATCAAAGAACGCTGGATCTCAAGTCACAAAAAAAGTATGGAGAACTATGCAAAAGTAAGGCAATATAGGACAAGTTCAAGAAGGAGAACAAAAATTCACAAGTCCTGGATACTATAAAGGAAATCCCATTGTAAATAGTTCTTGGCACACAAATTGATCAAAATGCACCAATCCTTGATCAAATAGAATTTCTGACTGAGGCTATAACATCACAGAATGTAGAAGCTGACAAGGTCATTAAAGAACATGCAGAAAAGAAGTGTCACTACAAGCTAACCAAGAAAATCAGCCAGGAAGTGACAGAGAACAAGGTAAAACTTTTTGAGCTAGTAACTACACTAGAACCAATCATATCAGAAGTAGTTAACTTAGTTCAAAAGTTGTGCACACTAGAGCAATTCACTACCGAGCATAGTGTAAATATTGCTAAAATAAATGAGGATCTAAAATCTAGTGTACAAAGTTTGTCAACCAAGCCAAATACATTCCAACTACATTATGAGAAAATTGTAGAATCAAAATGGTTGAGACTTGAAATTCAAAAGGAAGAAAGAAAAATCAGATATGAAGTAACCAAGCTCCAAGATATGTTACTACTAAATCTCACATTGCTACTACTACACATGACTTTGGTAAAGACTCTAATTGCCACCCCAGAGATGTTAGTCATAGAGAGTATCTATGACATGCATGCTAGAATAACTTTGGAGGACATGACCCTCGAGCACCTCAAGGAGAAATGGGATAAGCTAATGGCAGCCATTAAAAAATCCCATTCACACATATTTGAGAAGTTGTAAGTACTACAGCTTTGTCATTAATTTCATAAAAGGGGGAAAATTTATGTACCAAAAAGGGGAAAATGTATGTACCAAAAGGGTAAAATGTACCAAGGAAAACATGTACATACACTGTATTGAGGAATGCACATAGGGGGTGTCATTGAAAAGGTAATTACAATTTCTGTATACACTGTACATATCATTTTTTGATACTAATGCCAAAGCGGGAGATTGATAATACTTATAGGATCAGAAGTTGTCATTAGTATACAAGAAAACAGTTTTGGACCATCAATCACAGTGTACACTGACAAACAATTTACAATATAAACTGAGTAAGACAATTCATAGAGTAAACCAAGCACAACAGATCATAGTGTAAACCAAGCACTGAATGTCTACAAAGTAAACCAAGCAGAATTATTATAGAGACATCACCGAGCACAGTCTTATAGAGACATCACTGAGAAAAGTCTACAAAGTATATCGAGCGCCAGTCTAATTGAGAGATAGTATTAACACCGAGAAAAGTGGATCTGAACTACATGTCAGCTAAAGCACTTTAGTCTTTAAAATAAGTTTTTTCTTAGCTGGACAACCATTTCTTTAGGATCAAGAAAATTGTAAATGATGAATTTAATCAGTTTAACTAATTGTATTCATGCAAACTAGGAGATCAAGGTCAAGTTGTAAACCTTTGATCTTAGAGTTAATCAAGAAAAGTGTGTAAACTAATTAGGTCAATACATTGTATATATAGATGTATAATCAATCAAGAAAATTCTGATTCTATCTGTAGAAGGACAACTATGGATCAGACAAAGGTTTTCATGCACAACGAAAATCAAAGAAGAATTCAATTATGAAGAACTAGACTCAAGGCTACTAAGCAGAACAGAGGTATTATCCATCACAATAGGTGATATACAATTTTGTGAACTTAATGGATCTGTAATCATAAATTCAAGATTACAAGCTATCAGGTCATCTATATTTTTGTCTAATCTCTAACAATTGTAGAAAATAGAAAAAATCCTTCAAGAAGGTGGACTTATCAGTCTTATTGTAAATATCTTAACCGAGTGCACACATACATTGTGTTGCTAAATATCTTAATCGAGTAGACTTAACAAGTCTAAAATATTACTCCTAACAGGTTAAGATCATCAGAAGTGATCACAACTTATAGCCTTAACCGACACCTTCCATTTTGCAGATAGTGAAGCTATGTGGGTTTCATCCCCACCACAATTTTTACCTTATAACAGGGGTTTTTTGCATTATCAATTCTAGTGTCATGTGTAAATGAGTTTCATGAATGTTTCTATGTGTGATTACATGCACTTATATTTATGATTATGAAATTACATGCATGAAGTAGAAAATCTACAATGGTCGGTAATGCAAGAAAAGATTACTAAGGCTTAAAGAGTAAAATTTTTTAAGGGTACTGATTCACCCCCCCTCTCATTACACACCCTTCCATTATTCCAACAACTTCATTTTTTTTGTTTCTCTCAATGACTTAAATTGATATTCAGGTTCCTTCTCCTATGATCCTTCAATTAATACAATCTTCTCATCCACAGTATCTAATATACAATTCTCAAGATTTTTTGATCTTCTAGGGTTTACTGCTCAATAAACTCGCTAAGAAATCTCTTTTTATAAGATGTGTTGGCAATTTTTTCTCAAGTTGTTTTCACATAGACTTTATAGAATATGAATTTCATAAGATAAATTTCACTATATATAGAGTCACTATGTCCAATGTTTACTTTTACTAAAACATTTATTGTAGGCCGACTGTGTTCTTTAGTACCAATAGTAACATGAATTTTCCATTAATAATCTCATCTAAATATCTCAACTTTCCTAACTACTCATTGCATTTTTATGCTAATTGAATATTTTAGCTCAAAATTGACTTAAGGGACTATTTGATGATTCTAATGAAATTTTAGTTCCCTAAGCAATTACTTACTTGCATAATTGATAGTTGAATTCTATACGCCATCTGACATAGGGGCTTCCATTGATGTTGTGTAATCTTTCTTATTTACCCATATCTTCTTCATTTCCTCTCTGATTTGTTCTTGATTTACAGTTCTTTTTCCTCTAGTATTTCTATCATCATCATTGGGAAACTAATATTTGGAGTTGTAGGTGGCATGTTCAAACTTTGAAAAAATATAACACGGCAGTGAAAATGGTCTCCAAGGTTTGGTTCTAACTTTTTTTTTCTTTTTTCTTTTTAGCATTATGAAGTTGTATGTCCTAGTTTTCCACATTTAAAAAATGTAACTAAGATGTTTGTTTCTTTTCTCTCATAGTGTATCGATTTCCTCATTGTCATTGTTTTGGTTCTCCAATCTTCTTCTTTATGTCCATAATGATTACATTTGTAACAATATCCATATAAGTGTTTCTTAGATGATTTATTCATTTTTTTAGTCTACAATCATATGCTTTATGACCAAACTTGTTATAGTTATAGAAATAATCGTTGAAAGGTGTGTTTACAGTAGAACTTACATGTTTGGTTCGACAAATGTTTTCTATGTGTCCATATTTTCCACAATTATAGAAAGTAGGCTTATATAGATTCTTACCTTGTACTTCTTTCATTTCTCTAGATCTTGATGATTCTCTGATTTCCATAGTAGTGTTACCGATATATCCTAGTCTGGTAGTGTCACTTGGTTTTCTTTGATATTTCAATTGTTCATCAATATTCTGCATGCTTTGTGTAAGTCTTGTATGGGTTTCTTTTTCATCTTTCAAGTTTTTCTTCAAGTCTTCATTCTCTTGCTTTAGCTTCTGAATTTCTTCTTGTATTTTGAAATCTATGTCACTAGTGCTTTCTATTAGTTCCCTCTATGCATGAATATCTCTATGTTGTCTTTCCCATATTAAGTCTTTTTCAATAATTGTTTCTTCGACATATATTTTTTTAGTTTCAATAATTTCTTTGGAAATTTTAGCATTTCTCATTATGTCTAGTATTTTTTTCATTATCAAGGCTTGGATTTCCCATTCCCTTTTCATCAAATTTATTTGAACAATTTAATCACTGTTCTTTTTCAACAAATCAACAATAGCAACATCAACTTCTTCAAAATTGACACTCCCTTCCGATAGTTTTTCAATGTCATCAATGCTCATGTTCAGTGTTTCAATTAGATCCTTCCTTTTTGGAAATGATGCCCTCAACTTATCCTCCAGTTCATGAATCTCTTCACTAGCATCTTCTAGGGCTTCCTCTAACTCTTTCTGATACCTAAAAATTTCTATTATTGCAGATCTACTCCAAAGTTGTTAAACTTTTCTCTAGATAACCAAAGCGCTCTCATACCAAATGTTGAAAATATTTAGGTAAGGGACTAAGAGGGGGTGGTGAATTAGTACCTCAAACAATTCACATTTTTTCCCTATCAATCTCAAACTTATGATTTTAGTTTTACCTATACCGATATCTATTTTGCCTTTCACTGATAACTGCTGCAGTATTAACCGAGAACTAATAACTTGTAAATTAACAAATAAATAACTCATAAACATTCAAAAATTTTAAAAAATAACTTGGTGTCATAGAAAACCCTTGGTAAGAGGGAAAAACTATGGTGGGGATGAAACCCACAACTCATCATTGCATAAATAAGGTGTGCGGTAAAGAGCTTACAAATATGTCATCTTTTGAATGACTTTACCCTGTTAGGAGTATTGGAAGTCATGTCAAAGAATATTCTATTAAGAGATTTTATCCCACTTATATAGTGTTCACCCTATTAAAGGATTTACATTAAGTTCCAACAAAGAACTTCTAAGTCTGGTTAAAGACTACCCGGTTAAAGGATTTACCAATCTTGTTGTCAAACTGTTAGGAATAAATCAACAAGAGATTTCACTTGTAAATGCTTTCTCCTAAATCTTGTCAGATCTTGTTCTACTCTATTCCTTTCCTTATCTTCATCTTCTCAACTATATCTCCTTTGTATCTCCATATATCTATTCTTTGATTCCTTTCTCACCTGTTCATCCTTTTTTCTCTTCCTTTGATCCTGTTTTAAAGTATATGCTTTACCTAATGTCCTAAGTGATTGTCATGTCTTGATTAGGGTTTCCCTAATTCTTTCATAGGCTATTTGATAATATGATTTCATCCCCGATAACATTCTTATCATCTTTCTTTCTAATAAAAATTTCTGATAAGTTTGCCGATAATAACAAACTCTTTTGTTGATAACCTAATCTTTTCTGATAGTACTCTATACTTGATGCTAATTGCCAGCAATGACAATCTTATAAAAATCATTCATTTTTCTGTAAAGGATTTTTTCAAGTAACAATGCTTGCCTCCCTTTCTTGGCCCATTCATGGTGGCACAAAAGCTCTCTTTTGGAATGATTCTTTGAATGAATTCCCCCCTCTATCCAAAATTTAGAATTGCTCTCCTCTAGAGGCTCTCTTAAAGGATGTGTGGGGTATCCATGTTTGTGACTATTTCACTATCGACACTTCCTCTTATCCTCTTTTGGCCAAGTGGAAGGTTCTTCTTTCCTTACATGTTCCTCAATGCCTCATTTTGGCCCTTGAGTTAAAAATAGATAAGATAATAGTTATTTATACCCCTCAAGAATATGAACTCATTTGGACTCAATCACATTCTTGGAAATATACTGTCAAATCTAGTTATGAGTCCAATGTTATGACTGATCATGTTGACTTGTAGGCCCACTAGATTACTATGGGGTGTCGTATGCCTCCCGAAGGCTGGTGTACTTTTATGGTTGGCTATTCAGGGTAGAGTCCTTACTTGTATGAGATTGGATAGATTAAAAATCATAACCCTATTCCCTTGCACCATATGTCGTTAGTTCATTGAATCCTTAGGTCATCTATTCTTACATTCCCCCTTCTTAATGGATTGCTAGTATTGACTCTTTTTCAAGTTAAGATGGTCATTAATAGTTGGACCTAACCTTTTGTCATTTTTAAGAGCTAGTTTTTTCTTCATACGACCTCGCTTTATGCTTCTCTCTAGGAGATTAGTCCTTCCATCATTATCCAAAAGATCTAGATCGAAAGAAATAATAGGATATTCAAGAAAAAATTCTTAACAATATATAATATCATTCATAGGATTGCATAATCTATTTATGAGGTTTTCATGACTTATGTTTATAAAATATTAATCATCTTAAGACATTCACACATTGGGTCAAATTTATTCAAAAAAATTGGCCTCTTTTAAAATCTATCCCTTATCAAGGATGCAGGGCACATAAAAATAAGGCTGAATCTAGAGCTCATCCAGTTTGGTCTCCTCCCCTTGAGGGATTTTACAAGTTAAATTTTGATGGTGCATCGAGGGTTTTTCTAGTGTTGATGTTTTCATCTGGGATTTAGCTAGGTCAATCATTAAAGTAGTTTGTAGGAAGCTTCAATTGGTATCCAATAATGTTACTGAAATAGAGGATTTGCATTTATGTATTTCTACTACCCTTGCATTAAACATAAAAACATCCTTTTATCAAGGGGGATTCCATGGTCATTTATCATGAATCACTAATAGAAGAAAAAATTATTGGACCCTTAAATATCATTTGGACAAGTTCCTATTGAAACTCCATGCCCTTTCTCAATATGAGATTAAATATTGTTACCATGAAATTAATATCATTGCTGATTTTCAAGAAAATAAGGCCACTGATGACGATCTGTCTCTAGAAGATGTGGAGGTGGATTCCTTATATTTTTACTATAAGTCCTCTAAGTTCTGATTAAGTAAAAACAGGTTTTACAAGGACCCAAAACCTTTACAAAAAACCAAAGAGTACGACAGGTTTTACAAGGACCTGCAACCTAGAAAAAAAAGATAAACAGTATTTAAAAAAGAAAACATCTATGCCAAAGCATCAGAATAGGAAGGAATAGCAAAACAACAAAACTAACAAAAGAAGTCCCAAAGAGACAACAGGAGACAGCAGGGACAGCAAAAAGATCCAACCAGGAACACTGAGAAAACATCTACATCTCTTTAACCATCTCCTCAGCTTCGAGGACCATGATTTGCATGTTATTAACTGATATCTTCAGCTCCTCTGTTTCTTTGTCCTCCTTTGAACCCTTTTTCTTAGTGCTGGCTCTGGTACGTGATCCCGGTCCCGTCTTCTCCAGTGTACTGCTGTCTTTTTCCTTGTTGATCATTTCCAGTTTGTCCATCAGGATTTGAGCATGACCACAGTAAGCTTTCAAGCTTATGAGACATTGTTCTACTATTTTTTTCACAGATGCCTCCAATCTTTTCACTTTTTTGTTCAAAATCTTAATTTCATCGTCCCTGTTATCCTTTTCCATCTTATCTTTAATATGACTGATTTGTTTTTCGATTATTTCCACCTTGTTGGCATACTCCGCCTGAGCTTCCGAATTGCCAACAACATCTCTCATTTCTTTCAAACACTCAACCACAGGTTTTTACCCTATTCCCATTCTATTAAGAATTTTCATGTCCTCCTGAGTTTTCACAACTTGATTTTTTAAGATAATCTGGTCACTATACATTTTATTAATCAGACCAGAATAATCTTCAATAATATCTTTATTGTTTTTCTTCGTATTATCCCCTTTTTCCAGACTGTCAGAGTATTCTTTGAACCCAGAATCCCTATCTTTATTCTGGTCCAAAAGATCTTTCCCCTTCTGATTATCAGTTTTCAGCTCCCTGGTTTTGGTCAACATATCCTCTTTTTCGTTTTCTCTGTTTTCTTTTTCCTCCGTCTTCCTCTTATCCGGGATGTTGTCTTCTTCACCAGAGGTAAGAACAATTCTTTTCCTACTGGTATTTTTGTTTCTGCGATTCTCCTTCCCCTCAACTCTCTTCCTTTTTTTACCCTCCTTTTTCATTGTTTCATTGTCTGTCTCAGTTTCAGAGTCCCCAATTTGGGTATTCTTCTGTTTCTTATTTTTGTTTTCATCCCCAATTTCAGTCTCAATATCCGAGTCAGCATTCTGGGTTTTCTTCTGAATTTTCACTTTGCCCTTTTGTTTCCTACTTTTTGTCTCCCATTCCTCATCACTTTCCTCAGAATCTGACCCTTCATAACTAATTTTCTTCTTCTTTTTGGGGGTACCCCTTTTCTTATTTTTAGGGGTAGCAAAGCCTCTTGCCTCTCCTTCACTTTCCGTATTCTCTTCAAACATGCTATCTTCCTCCTCCCCTTCTGTTTCTTCTGCATCCTTTAATTTCTTCTTCTCTACTGACCTAGCCTATTTTTTAGCTTTCAGCACCTCAAAGACAAGTAACATGAGTCCCTGGTGAGAAGCATGGTCCCCCTTGGGATCTTTCTGGTAACTAGTGATGGTAGCTTCTAATGAGCTGAGTAAATAATAAGGAATACTAATTTTCACCTTATGTCTAAATTGATTTAACAACATAAAGTGATGCCCTGTTGCTCTGGTAAACCTACCATAAAGTGTTATATAGCTAATGAGGACATACAGAACATACCTCCAAGGCATGGAAATACGCTTAGGGTAATGGTAGGAGGTGTCGATCTTCACCAACCTGTTCTTCTCTCTCTCATCAGCCGAGAAAGTCTCCCATGCTTTGTCAGAGATCAACCTGTCACGGTAGAACTTTAAACCCTCTGTCTCCATACCCATGGCTTCAGCAACAACACTCTCTGTTACTTCCATATATTCATTGTCCACTAAAATCTTACCCTCCTTCCAAGTCTTCTCAAAAATCCTATTTATAAGTCCTCTAAGTTAATTTCTTCTGATGTGTGATTTTTCGTCATCATTATGGTTTAAATTTTCTTGGGTAAATTTTTATTCACTAATCTTACCTTCAATGATGGGGTTTGATGAATGTTACTAGTTACTTAAAATCTTGATATATTTGACTCTTTTTGAGCTATTGAAAAATAATTCCTTCATGGTTCTTTCCAAGGATATGCTATGGATATATCTTCCATTATGTCATATGAGTCTAGTAAAGACTTTATATTCTCATGGGTAATACCTTGATGGAATTCGCTTCTGGTGTCTAGTTTTACCTCACCATTGTGGGTTGGATTATCTTGCGTGGATTTTATTCCTCATTAATCTAACTTTCAATGATGAATGTGGATGGATTATCTAAAATATTGATATGTTTAGTTATCATTGAGGTTCTGCCATAGAATTTATTCCTGGCCCTTTTCAAGGGTATGCTATATGATAGTATTAACCTTTACATTTTTATGGTGTACATTTCATTTCTTCACACTTTGATCACTGATGGTCAGGTTTTTGGGGAGATATGTTTCCTCTTTCTAACCCTATTTTTGGTGGTTTGAGTTTGCATCAATTCACATATATAGATGGTGACATATTTCTTTACATATATAGAATATTGTTTTTAAATTGTTGATGAATAAGTTCATGCTTGGCATGTGCTAGGATATGACAGGGGGTAAGTGCACAAATATAGGAGACCAAAAAGTGGGTAGAAGATGCCACTTTTTTTATGAAATCGGAAAACTCTAAACTTTGACAAGAAATTGAAGATAATTAGCCTGAAAATTTCAAGATGTGACAATAAAAAGAATTTTAGTACTCTGAATCTAGTTTCTAAACTACTAATTTATTTTGAAAATTGTGGATATTAAGGCCCTCAAAAAGGGGGAGCACTAAAAGTGGTCGTATATTTTGTGAAAAAATATAACATAGCATCCAGTGTGCTCCCCCTAAAATGTTGACTATTTTTTTGAATTTTTTTAATCACTCTCGTGAGACATTATCTAAAACCACATAGTTTATCATGGATTTTTCACCTAATTTTTTGATGAATGTATGTTTTTTTACAAATTTCCCAAGTGGATACATCCTAAAAACATGAAATTTGTGCATGCTCTCCTAGAAATCATTGAAGAATAATCAAAAATCAAAACTTATTGTGTTTTTAAAGTGTGTAGAATGGAGTCTAGTTTCTAAAAAGGTAATTGTTTCAAAATTTGATGAACGAACCAAAATCTAAGCCCAAAATACTACACATTGGTTTTTGACAAAAAAATGGACATAATTAGAAAAGAAATTAGAGATGAAAAGCTTAACATAATCAAAGCTCAAAATAAATTATATGGTTAGATAGCTAACAAAGAGATCTAGAACAACATGTCATCTGATTTTAACATTGTTGAACCATGTACAAACCTTATGGGAAGCACACATAAAATAATGTGATTTTTTTATATGTTTGATGGAAAACATGTCTCAGACCTATTTGAAACATCCAAGCCTTTAGCCTGGATTCCCAAGGAAAATCCAAGCCTTAGGATTGGTGGATCCAAAAGCAGTTAAAAGGGTGCATGGCCTATAGGATGTAAGTCAAGTTTATGTGAAAATTTTGTGCAATGTTGCATATGGTGCAATATTTTGCTTTTAGTGTTTTGCATAGGGCATACACAAAATGTATGAATATACACACACACATACATACACACACACATACACACACACACACACACACACACACACACACACACACACACATATATATATATATANAGAGAGAGAGAGAGAGAGAGAGAGAGAGAGAGAGAGGGTGAGAAGAGAGGGATAAAGAGAGAAAGAGAGTTCATAAGGGGTCATAAGAGGTCCTAGGAAACATTAATGTGTCCTAGGACCCCTTATGACCCTTTAGGACCCTTTTTTGTACATTTTAGGAGTCCTAAGGCTTGTTATGGGGTCCTATGATATATTAATGTGTCCTAGGATCCCTTATGACCCTTTAAGACACTCTAGGAACCATCTCTCTACATATTAAGCGTTGTAAGAGTTGTTAAGGGGTCCTAGGACCTCTTATGACCCCTTACCATACATGGTAAGGGGTCTTAAGGGGTCCTAGGACACATTAATGTATCCTAAGACCCCTTATGA
>MU214320.1:479347-496555 GCA_018584345.1 Thuja plicata | reverse complement strand
GACCCCTTATGACCCCTAAGATGTATGGTAAGGGGTTATAAGGTGTCCTATAGATATTATTGTGTCTTAGGACCCCTTATGACCCCTAAGTACCCTTTAGAACCCCTCTCTCTATATCTTGGGGGGTGTAAGGGTTATTAACATGTCTTAGGACATAATACTATGTCCTAGGACCCCTTACGATCCCTTAAAACACCTTACCATACACTAATGTATGGTAATGGATCCTAAAGGGGTTTAAAGGGGTTCTAACATAAATTAATATGTCCTAACACCCCTTATGACCCCTTAGGACCATTTAGGACCCCTAAGATGTATCATAAGGGGTCTTAAAGTCTCATAAGGGGTACTACGACCCCTTATGACCCCTCTCTCTACATCTTAGGGGTCGTAAGTGTTGTTTAAATGTCCTAGGCCACATTAATTTGTCCTAGGACCCCTTAAGACCCCTTATGACCCCTTAGGACTCCTTACCATACACTAATGGGTAAAGGGTCCTAAGGGGTCCTAGGGGGTCTTAAGGGGTCCTAAGACACAATAATATGTCCTAGGACCCCTTACGACCCCTTATGAACACTAAGAGGTATGGTAAGGGGTCATAAGGGGTCCTAGGACACATTAATGTTTCCTAGGACCCCTTATGGTCCCTTTGGACCCTTTAGGACTCCTCTCTATACATATTAGGGGTCGTAAGGATTGTTAAGGGGAAACCTTAAGACCTCTTAAGACCCCTTACAACCCCTTAGGACCCCTTACCATACAGTAATGCATGGTAATGAATCTTAAGTGGTCGTAGGACACATTAAGGGGTTCTAGAACACATTAATGTGTTCTATAACCCCTTGCCACAACTTAAGACCCCTCACCATGCATTAATGTATGGTAAGGGATCCTAATAGGTCTTAAGGGCTTGTAAGACATATTAATGTGTCTTAGGACCCCTTAAGACCCCTTATGCCCTCTTAGGACCCCTAAGGAGTCATAAGAGGTCATAAGGGGTCCTAGGACACATTAATGCATCATAAGTCCCCTTAATACTCCTTAGGACCCCTTATCATGCATTAATGAATGGTAAGGGGTTGTAAGGAGTCATAAGGGGTCCTAGGACACATTAATTTTTCCTAGGACCCCTTACAAACCCATACCATACATTAATGCATTGTAATGGGTGCTAAGGGGTAGTAAGGGATCCTAGGACACATTAATGTTTCTAGAACCCCTTAATGTGTCCTAGAACCCATTAAGACCCCTTTCAACCCATTATGATGTAGAGAAACATTGCAAGAAGCCAAAAGGTGAACCCAAGTTCTCAAACTGAGAAACTTTGATTCTTCACTGGTATTTCCCTCTATAAGGATACAAATAAGGAAATCTTCAGCTTCTTAACAAACAATAAATCTATTGGGTGAAAAAATTCATTTAGGTCCTATGGGTATGAAATCACCCATTGGTTTGTATATCACACACCTCAAATTAATAAAACCAATACTGTCCTAGAAATGCTTCTAGGTATACTCTTGAGGTTTCTTGGACATAACTCTTGATTTTGGGATGAGCTCTAGTAAAAAAATTATAGAATTTGATACCATTTTAGAAGTTATTACAAAGCCCAAAGTGGTAGGAAGTGACTCTGGTCCAGCACCTCAGAATACCTATAAGGCACACATGCCTAATTGGCCGAATTAGGCTTGGTTTTCATAGTAGGTGATAAGAGATGGGTGCACAAAATTACCACAACCACATATGCTTGTCCTACTATCCTTAAATACCTCAAAAATAACTTACCAAGTCCCATCAGTACATCAATTCATCTGTTCATACATTTACTTACTTGACTGGTCAAATACATGATGATATTTGACCTAGGGCTTGACCTCAAAAATCACAAACACAACATCAGCATTATGAGATTTTGGAATCTCAAAGTACATGCCCCTAAATTGAATTTTCCATGTGGTCATGCAAATCCATTGGATAAATTCTAAGTTAGGACTACATTTCTTGAATAGACCCAAATTCAGAGCTTTCCTAGACTACATTTACCAAAATACTTCTAGCTTATGCAAATCAACTCTAAATTTAATGAAACCAACTAAAATAGTAAGTAAAATCACAACATTAACAAAATATTCCACTAGTTTTTCTTACTAGATCTTCACAATTCTGTACACACTCAGAATGCTCAAAAAAATATTCATATTCCTTCAAAAAATTGTCAAGCCATACATCTATGTTCGTCTCTATTTCCCTCTCCTCTCTAAGGGAGTGATTTTATACCTAAACATATCATCATACCATCGATTCAAATTCCCCTCTAAGAGTTGTAACCAATGGAATACCAAATGACACTATGTCAGGTTGCTTGACAACATTTTGACAACAATGCAACTTTTCTTGGCAACAATGCAACTTTGCTCGACAATAATGTAACTTTGCTCGGCAACATTTTGACAGTTTTTGGAAATTTTGCAAAAGACAAAAAAATGACTCCAAATACTTAGGGGGGAATCTAAACATGATATAACCTTGGACTAAGGTTCAAAAACATCAAAATGATAGGATCTCTAGTTTTAATGGCTTAAGGAGACCTTAAGGTTTATGGTGTACCTTACGACTCTTTACCTTACAAAGTAGGCCAAGATCTTACAATAGGATGATCCAAGGTATCAACCCTTTATTTTTAAAACAAAAATTTATCCTAGACCTAAAAATGTAGAGAAATTTATCCTATCACAGAATAAGCTGAGGGTGCTCGACACCATACTCCTCTTGACAAAAGAAACTCAAGTCTCTTAAGTATGTATGTATTAAACTTTGAGTCCATTCTTTTCAATAGATTCGGATGTCATCCATGAAACATATTCCAAGGGTTGGTTTTTCCTTGACTAGAAACTCATAGTAAGTTTTCCTTCTTGTGTGGTTAGCCACTCTCTTGTCAACAATGTAATCTATCTCTGGAGTAAGTGGATTGGGTAAGTCCTGGAGAAATTTATCTGAGTCTGGATCTCGATCTCTTGCAGTAGAGACATTATCAATATTACTTTTGAAAGCATAGATTTCAGAAATGTTGATGATAGGAGATAAACCAACACTAGGAGGTAGTTCAATCTTGTAGGCATTATTTCCACATTTCTTGAGAATTTTGAAAGGACCTAACTTATTCATCATTAAATTAGTGTATTTCTCCTTAGGTAACCTTTCCTTTTTTATACAAATCATCACCATATCTCCAAATTCAAACTGCAAATCCCTTCTCTTTTTATCTGCACATTTTTGTATTTGGTGGCTGTATGTTTCAGCTTGGCTTGGAATTTTTCATGAATTTCCTTGATGACCTCAAAAAAATATTTTGCTAGAGAACTCCTCTTGGATAAATCTTTCACATCTCTCAGTTCCAAAATACCCCTAGGATGGTTGCCATACACAATTTGGAAAAGGGGTTAAACAAATGCTTATGTTCACTGAATCATTATAGGAAAATTCTTCTTGAGCCAATATGGTATCCCATGTGGTACTATGTTATTGTGTGAGACACCTTATTGAATTCCCAAGAGACCTGTTGATGACTTTAGTTTGACCATCTGATTGAGGATGGTAAGTAGATGACAGTAACAAAGTTGTA
Organism: Thuja plicata; assembly: GCA_018584345.1. Taxonomy (NCBI): domain Eukaryota; kingdom Viridiplantae; phylum Streptophyta; class Pinopsida; order Cupressales; family Cupressaceae; genus Thuja; species Thuja plicata. The sequence continues at coordinate 492,933 of MU214320.1, read as the reverse complement.
CCAAGTTTCTTCCAAAGTGTCCTCCAAAATTATCCTAAAAAATTTGGATCTACATCTGAGATGATGGACATGGGTAGACCATGAAGTCTAAAAATCTCTTTGAAGAAAAAACCTACAATGTGAGAAGCATCATGAATGGTTTTGCAAGGGATGAAGTGAGCCATATTTGAAAATATGTCAACAACCACATACACACTGTCATAACTAGTCTTGGTCTTTGGTAATCCTAAAACAAAATCCATGCTGACTGAATCCCAAGGCTTAGTAGGGATGGGAAGTGGTGTTTACAAGCCTAGATTTGAGGTATGGCTATTAGCCCTCTGACAGATCAAAAAAAAATTCCACAAACCTTCTGATATTTGATTGCATTTTAGGTGAGAAATAGAACCTTTTCACTAAATCAAGGGTCTTATCTATCCCAAAGTGCCCTGAAAAGCTCCCATAATGTTTTTCTTTAATAATATTTTACCTCATTGAACATAGAGGTATTCACAATTTACTACCCTTAATAAGTAACCCTTCTTGAATGATAAACTCTAAGAAATCAATATGATACTTGTCGCCTAATTGCTTTCAAAATTGATAGGCTTCCTTAAAGTCTTCATCTTTTAAGTACATATCTTTCAAAGTAGGAATGGCCACACTTTCCAACTAGATTTCTTGAATAAGTAGATTCCTCCTAATGAGAGCATCAACAACTTTACTAGCTATCCATTTCTTTTGCTTTATGGTGAAGGTGAAAGATTAGACATATTCCATCCATTTCAAGTGCCTTTGATTCAATTTCTCCTATCTATTAAGAAAACTCAAGGCATGATTGTCAATATAAACAACAAAATCCTATGGTAATAAGTAATGTCTCCATTTTATTAAAGACTAAACCATAGCATATAACTCTAAATAATAAGTAGAATAATTTTTCTTTGCCTCATTGAGTTTCTCACTAAAGAATGCCACAGGTTTACTCTCTTGGCTGAAGACACCACCTATAGCTCTCTTTCTTGCATCACACTCTATTGTGAAAATCTTATGGAAATCAGGAAAGACTAGTATAGGTTGTTGTGCAACCCTTATTTTCAAATACTCAAAAGACTTATGTGCATCATCATTCCAAAAAAAGTGACATTTCCTACCTCCCTTTATTGTATCAATCACTGGTGCACTAAACCCACTGAAATTCTTAATAAATTTTCTATAAAAGATATCTAATCCATGAAAACTCTTTACCTCACTGGATGATTTAGGAGTTGGCCAATTCAAAATGGCTTCAACTTTGGAGGGATCCATCTTTAAGTTGCCCTTTGAGATGACAAAGCCAATAAATAAAAGTTCTTCTTGCAAGAAAAAACACTTCTCCAAGTTGATCCTCAACTATTCTTCATCTAACCTTTTAAACACTATATCTAAATGCATTAGGTGATCATGTTCATTCTTACTAAAAATCAAAATATCATCTAGATATACAACAACAAAGTGATTAATGAAAGGTTTAAGAACCTTATTCATGACTCTAATGAATGTACTCGGTGCATTGGAAAGAACAAAAGGCATAACAACCCATTCAAACAAACTTTGATTGGTCTTAAAAGTTGTCTTCCACTCATCTCCCTCTCTTGTTTTGATCTGGTGGTAGCCAATCTTCAAGTCAATTTTTAAATAGTACCTTGCTCCTCTCAAACAGTCTAATAAGTCTACCATTCTTGGCATAGGGAATCTATATTTTATAGTAATCCTAGTGATGGTTCTTGAGTCCATGCACAACCTCCATGTACTTTCTTTCTTAGGATCTAGGACTAATAAAAAAACACAGGAACTAATACTCTTCCTAATGAAACCCTTTTCCAACAATCCTTCAATCTATCTAGAAACTTCTACATTTTGTTCATGGGTTAACTTATAGGAATACTTATTAGGTAGTGTGGATCCATGGATGAGGTCAATACAGTTACTGATCTCCCTCTTTGGTAGAAATGACTCTATACTACTTTCTACAACTATGCCCTTATACTTATTCAATAATTATTGTACCTCCCTAGGACCAATATCTCTCCTTTGTTCTCCATTCTTTGGTTTCTTTTGGGACTCCATTTTAGGTTTGAAAATGATGGAAAAACATGGTGTTTTATCCTCTTTAAGAAATTTCATGAACTCCTTTTCACCTACCAACATCACACTATTAGTCACAATTATATCCTTGTTATCCTCTGGTAAAGGTGTCATTGTGAAACTTACACCATTCTTGGCTAGGGTATATACATTTCTTTTCCATCATGTTGAGCATTAGTATCATATTGACAAGGTATCCCTAATAGGGTATGACAAGCATCCATGACTACAACTTCACATTAAACTTTATCCTTATACTCCCCAATCTAAAAAGCTACACAACATTGTTCATCAACTAAGGTTAAATGTATAGACTACCGAATCTCACACTACTACATTTGGGGCAAAATTTTGAGGACAACTTCCGACGAATGATTTTTTTTTGTCATTTTGGTTTTTTTTTTGTAATAGTCCCCGATGGTGTCAAAATTATGATGGGTTTTAAATAGACCATCAGAATTCTGACAGTTGCGGGCTATACATAAAAAAAAAGTGAAATGGCCAAATTGTTTTTATTTTTTATGCCGAAGAGATCAGAAAAGGAGCGAGAGGAAGCAAATTTAAGGTCTAAGCTGTGCATGAAGACAGTGTAACTGGCTGAGGTGTAATGTCTTGTAGCTCCACTTTCTTCATCTTTGACTTGTGATTCATTTCAAAGGTATGTGATTTGTAGACATTAGGGTTTATTTTTTAGCAGTGAATGTTAACAATTGCAATGATTATGATATGTCCATTGCTTTTCACCAGGTGTTTGTTTCCTTCATTAATTTCATGTATTTAGTTATAAACCCATTCCCTCTAATCTATATTGGTCCTCAGAGAATTAGCATTTCTATTTGGCTATGAAACTATAGGCAGATGCCCTATTATAGTTTAGGAAGAAAAAGACAAAAACAAACTGAAAGGTCTAATTTCATAACTACTACATTGACCCCTTGTTATGTGTATGAATAGTTCCATGTATGATTGATTGCTCATAATGATTTTGGTTTATGGTGCGTCCATTTTTGACAAGCTATCCCCCGCAAGAAGCATCTAGTTTTCATTCCCATGGTGCAAGATTGATTGACAAGGACTTGCCGAAATGAATGTTCAATACCGACATAGATTATTATCAGTCATGGGAGCTTAGGATTGATATCTATCTACCCTCTACTGAAGCTATGCCCTCTAATCTGATCATGAAAGTGTTTCTTTTTCTTTCTCTTTGAAAGGAACCCTTGGTGCTTTACTTTTAATCAATGCTCTTTGTATTTCATTCACTCACTATTGGAAAATATATGTATAAAAGGTATACAAACTTGAGAGAAAAACTCAAAATATCTATAGCATTGTTATCATGGTCAACATCATTGATTTCCATTATCAAGAATGATTGTTTCAACACCATCCATTCATATTGTTTTAATAATTGTTTATCAGTGTTTCTTCATTGATTTATTTAGCTATGATAGTCAACATCTTGATACACATGAAATTATTGATTTTTAAATTTATGATTCATATCACTTTCATCTTGTTTTCTTTTAGACTCGTTGGGATATGCTTCTATATTTTATTTCCTTCTTACTATATATCATGGATTGATCTTATTGAGGGTCACTTAATTTTTATTTCAATGTCTTTTCACCATATTATAAGCTATTAATATCAGATTTTTGACTCTTTACCATGCTTAATCTCATGCAAATACCTTCCCTCTACTTTTTTCCATAGTTGGGTCTCTTTCATTGCATTTCATTCACTATTCTTAGGCTTCTTCATAATGTATTCTTCATGGACTTGTAAAAATATTCCATGATAATACTATACTCTATTGGCACATTGTAGCTCCTACACCAATTTTATTCATGCATTGCCACTCTTCTTACCTTTTCAACCCTTGCTTTAACTCATGTTATTCAAGGATTTCTGCATGGTCACTTCATTGATGCATTGTTTCAATGTTTTCTGACCCCTGTGATTGATTCTTGTCATTAGCTATGGTACATGACATTAGTCATTGTAGCCTCTTCTTCTACCATATCTATTTCTCCATGGGACCCTATTGATTTGGATACTTCTATTAATTGACAGATCTAGATACCCTTTTGTCTTTGAGCCATTAAATGTCGTTGCACATTGTCTTGTTTTCTACAAATAGCTTCCTTTCAATATTCAACAAAGACTACTGTGTGTGTGTATGTATGTATATGTATGTATATGTATGTATGCATATGTGTGCATGCGTGCGTATGTGCGCACACGCGCGCGCGTGTGTGCATATGTATATATATGTAGCAGCAAATAAGTTCTATTGACTTTGTTATTTTGTGTGGGAATTAATATGATGGGTTAGTTCTTTCTGTATTCATAACAAAATTGGACTCAGATCTAAAAATTACCAAGATATCTCTTGGAACACTGGGATAAATCTCTAAAATTAGCTTCACATTGTAGCCTATGTTTAAATGCTTATTTTTATCCAGTGTGAAAGATGATAATAAACTTAAAAAAGCTAAGAGTTTTCTTATAGAAAATGAATATTTCCAACCTCTTTCTATTTCCACCTCCACTATTTTTCTTCTTCATGTAGGGACTTGGAGCATTTGTCAGCAACCATTAGATTCTGTATATTTTTCAAGCTTAGAACTAATATCCTTGTTCTATCTGAAAATGCCACCAAAAGTAGATATATTCTATCCTTTAACCTTCTTTTTGATTATGTTATGCTTTTGAGAGACTTACATAGTTGACCCTTGGATAGGGGTATTCTACCAGCTTTGGAGACATGCTTCAAATCAAATATACAGCTCCATACATCTCTGCATATTTATATCTTATGGTCATTTTTGGTGAAAAATGTGGTCATTATTGTACAATTCAAAGTCATTTTTACAAGTTCATGACCATTTTTCTTAAAATATTACTCATTTTTGTTCTTTCAATAGTCAATTTTTATTATATTGGACATTAGCCCATCCCATTCAGTATTCTAAGAAAATGATATATCAATGCAGTTTTGTTTTGTTTGTGAACTTCTTGACTCGTTGCTTGAGTAGGTAGTTATATGTTCTAACATTTGTGATCATTCTTTATAGATCATTTAGTTAATACATAGTTGTTTCTAACATTTTATTTTCTCTCACAATAAAAGAATTAAACAATTAAATCATATGCCTTTGGATACCAGCGAAGGACAACTTCTCGTCCTTGTACTAAATACTCCACAGTAGTAAACAAATTACTTTTATGCATTCTTTCCTATACTTCCACTTTGCATTGGGTCATAGGAAGGAGATCAAGTGTTCCTATTTTACCAAGAAAAAATGCAGGGCTTTGAGTTCAATAGATGATGATTATGATGAAGAGGATTTAAAAATATTCATTTGATGATGATTATGAAGAAGAAGATTTGAAAATGTTCATTGGATGATGATTATGAAGAAGAATTGAAAATGTTGTACCAATCTGAATTGGATCAATCATCATTTTTAAATCTTCTTCATCAATCACCATCAACCATTTTCCAAGAGAAACACCTTTCTCTATATGAATCTTGGTTTACATTTCCCTATAATCCTGATGCAAAATGATTCCATGAAGTTTACCATTTATTCAAATTTTGGTAAGAATTTAATTTAATATTGGAAAAATGGTTTTAATTTACTACTTGGTTATATTTGTGTGAACTTATGTCTATGTAAGCAAGTACATGTATAATATTTAAGATAGGTTGGGTGAGTGAGTTGTCTTTGTATTGAGTCTTTCTAAGGAGTGCATATGTGAAGCATGACTCTCTGGTAGAGACTCTCTGTGTTTCAATCTATCTCCTTGTTTTAAGACTAGCTGTGCCTATGACTATCATGTTTATTCTTTAATCCATTTCAAAATTTAGTTCTAATTTTAGCTTGAATCTAATAACCTCTATAGTAGGAAAAATCCACTTTTATGTTTAAGTGACGGGTGCTTTTTTACTTTATAGATATGGGAACTAAATGGTCCTTGTGACACCACATGTTAGCAACTGAAGCTTTGAAAATCTTGTCAATTCATTTCCATCAGAAATTCTGCTGATTCTTTGGCTATTTTTGGAACACCTCTGTATGCCATTATGCATAACTGATATTTTACACAACTTGACTTAACTTACAAGGTGTTTATTACTTTCCACCCATTGGCCTTTGAATGGTTTCTTCAATCATATACTTTTCAAGGCACAGACTGAATCTTGCATGGCTTTACTAAGATTACTTGAGTAACATGTCCTGCTCTGTGTGGTTCCACAAGGTTTCATAATCTATTTTTGGAAGACAAACATATGCCCATGTGGCTTTGACATCTCAATGACTATTTTTTGTGTTACTACAATATATCCTTCTGGCATCAAAACCACAAGCCAAAACCATTGATGCACACTCCACAAAGCCAAACACAATAGTTGATTTGCTGTGCAGACAACTAAAATAAAAAAAAAGAAAGGAAAATGGTTTGGACTAGTACAAGATTTCTTGGTCCCTAGGATGCTTTTGCATCTGAAGTATCTTGGGAAAAAAAATATCATTTTAATTAAAAGGCCAAAGAAAATCCTATCTTATAGTGTTCCTTAGTCTTGATTGAGGATGATAGGCACATGGTCTCTAAACTAGACTTGCATAGTGCAGTTAGATTAAAAAAATCATTTGAAATCTGTAGCAACAAGTAGACTACATTGAAATTAATTGCTATGAATAAACACACCTTGAATAGACTACATTGAAATCAATGCAATAAGGCCATGTCAAGGCCATAGTTAGTATTTTATGTTTGTTTAATGCAATTGATTACCTCTGGATCTTGAGTTTTTGATACTCTTATGATGTTTCTCAACAAGTATTTTATTCTATTGTTGTTTTTTGAATAACATATTGGGTAAATACAAAATTGTGTACTTCTACAGGACAATCAACACAAAATTGAAGCACCAAACAAGACTTGATCAAGTTGCAGGTGAAACATGCACTGGAATAGTAAGTAATGTAGAATAACAAAATAAGTAATCTGTCATGTCTACATTTTGTTATTTAGTAAGGGTCGTTAATTAATTATTTGACTGTCCTAAAAGGAAAATTGTAATAGTCCTAACTTGCAAAGATTTTGTATTCAAAGATGATACTTGATATATATATTACAATGGTATGTAGTATAATCTATACATTTGTGAGATGTGATTAATTCTAGTTATATGATGTTTTGGGATTAAATTGGTGTGTTTGTATACTTTCTCCATTTTTAAATAACCTATGACTTCAAAGGAGGAATTATGAAATATAGTTGTAGGTAGTTATCTCTTCTATAATGATGGAGGAGTCGAAGGTAATAATCAATGAGGTTTCTGCTATTAGATCAAACATTAATACACTTACTGTTTTGAATTTGAGCTCGGGCATCATGCAATGTTATTGTTGTCATTGCATGCTTGCTGTTGTTGTGCACCATATCTTGTTTTATACACTGTTTATTTCATTGATACCATGAGCTTGGCATTTGTAATGTATTTTCTATTATTGGATCAATGTATTTTTCCCACTTATTCATTATGTTGGCATACTTATTCATTATTTTCATTATTGTTACTTTGTTTTAGGTCTTCTAAATGTATAGAAAATTTGGTATTGAATGTTTTCATTTGGATTCCTTGGAAGAACAGTGCTCCAGATAATTTAATGTCCGTGATGATGACATCAAACATGTTATTCTCTACCTTGTGAAACATAATATTGTTGGATCACATGTACACGATGGGGTGATATATAAACTAGTTTTTTCTAATCTATTTGAAGTTACTAGTCGATTAGAATGGGTCTTGAAGGTGGTTAAGCATGTGGTTGTTTCTGACAATTTGGAAAAAGTTGCGCAGGGGATTCAGACCATCAATCCAAATATTATCTATGGAAGGATTGGCTCAATTTTTGATAATAGAGATGGCTTTGAAAATAAAATGGTGGAGGCATGGGAGGTGTTCAAGCTATCTTGCGCTAATGATGACTACGCTGCTATGAGTATCTTCCATGTTCACACTGAATATTTTTTCACTTGTGACAATAGGAATGATATGATGGACTACTTATTTGGAGTTGGCATTTTTGTCAATAAACTAGGTCATCTTTAGATCAAACGTAGACAAGATGTCTGGAATACTCTTCTTTGTAAATGTTTTTATTGATACATACTCATATATTACTTATTTGAAAAATGGTGGCTCCATTATATCTTCTTTGAGATTACTATCCTACATTGTAATAGAAGTCTTTTACTATATTTGTAACTATGGTTTTGTATAATTTTTGCTCTTTCTTACCATTTTTGACTACTAATCATTGGTTTCTCTTTCTCCCTTGGGAATTATTTTCAAGTAGAAATGGTAGGATACCATCTAGCTTTCTTGAATCTTTATCAAAAGGGGACCAATGTCCTTTATCTTCAATCGAATAAGGGGTGTAGAAGGTTGTTTTGCATCCATTGGGTATAGAAATTGAGTGGTATACCCAAATGACCCAAAGCATCTTCTGCACCCTTGATTCCAATGAAGAGAGAAATGCCATTGATTCCCTTTGGATAAAGAGGCTTCAGAACATAAATATGATATCCTACCATTACTACTTGAAAAGCATTTCTAAGGGATCATAGATGCTCTACCATAATTCCACTTTGTAGATTGAAAAAGTACCATATCTCTCTCTTCAAGGGTGGGTTATTCATTACCAACGGGTGTTGTTCCCTGCACCCTCAATCAACAACTTGCACACACAACATATACAAAATATACAATGTTCACTTGTATATAAGAGTTGATTAGAGAAGATATATGCACAGTTGATGACCATGTAGATTTTCCTAAGCACTACTGGGAGCTTACCCGACAACAAATGTACTATTGCAATAAATGTTTTTGTAATTTTTTTCAAAATTTTACGAATGCTATGAGAATTTTTAGAGGATTTAGTAAATTTTATAATGGAATGAAGTGAAAATATAGTTTAGGTTTTTATCCAATAGAACTTACGCTACTATTTCTATTTTGCAATGATTTTTTCTTTCAGGATCAAACAACATAGCTTGCTATAAAATTTATACTTAATTTGGAGTACAAGTATAAAATAAAAATTGAGCATCATCTGAAGCTTTGAAGGTACCATCGCAAACTCAATCTTATATGATTATATCATCTTGCTATTTTGTGAGATTACATCCATGTTCTATATTTGTCATTTTATAGGCATTAGATAGGCATATTTGTCATTTTACGATCAAAGATAAAGGCCCCCTTTTTTTATCTGCGCACATGCACACACACAAAAACATATACAAAATATACAACCTTCAACATGTAGATTTTCCTAAGCACTACTAGGACCTTACCCTGCAACAATTGTACATATATAGGTACCCAAACCCCTTTCACGAGCATCCTACACAGTCTCATGGATCGACAGGTATAAGTCAATACACCCTATAGATATTAATGTATTTCAAAACTTGTAAAATATCTTGCATTACTTGCTATATCTCTCATTTGATGGAGTGCAGGTAGAAGAAAATAGGTATTTGTCAGATGCGTCTTCATCAAGTGAAGGAAATATAGGAATGGAAGAATAAAGTGAGTCATGTAGTATGTCTAAATTAGGAAGATCAACTAGAGGTCAAAAGACTAGAAGGGAATTCAATAAACACATGAAATTTTTCCTTGCTCAAGGGGGGTTATGTTCTTATGATGATGAGAGCAAAGACAACATCAAGGTGCCCTTTAGGTACCAATATCTACAGAAACAATGGGTCCCCAAGGAACTTTATCCAATAAACACTGATTTTAGTGTTAAAGGCAAGATATATCTCATTGCACCATCGTCAATACATGGTTTGGGCCTATTTTCCATGGATGACATAAAGGTCTCTTACAACAAAGTTGTCAAATTGATGGAGTATGTTGGACCTTGTTACAATTACAAAAGTTGGATGTGAATTGTTCAATATAAGAAAAGTATGTGTAGGTATGCAATCTCAGCAAATTATATTCAACAAAAAGACAATGAACAAAGTAAAAGAGTGGCTATATACATTGACGAAAGGCCAAAAGCATCAAGGAATATTGTAGGTTTTATAAATAGTACGCGACCTCTGTCAACTATTAAGCAACCCAATTGCATATTTGAGGCGCGTGAGGGAATCATGTATTTGTATGTACGATAAAATAAATATGTGCAGGGGAAGAATTGCTTATTGATTACAATTTTAATCACATAGATACAAATGATGTCACTATGATGGGGGTGTAGGTACGTACTATGTACCATTAAATAATTAAGTTTTTTGCTAGCCACATCTAGAGAGTCTCCTCACCATCCACCTCATATCCATCAACATCTTCTAATGAAATTTATTAATCTAGTCCTTTCTAATTATTAGTTAACTTTAAATAATAACATAGGGCCACAATATGGAGCATCCATGTAGAGGGGACAATGATGATCCTGCAGGCACTTCTTCCCAGCAGGTAAACCTCTTTGTTATTGCACTATAAATTAGATAGAAGCAAAATGTTGAATAGTGTTTTTATTATGTTCTTTTCATCACTGTTTCAGATTAATTCCAATAGTGTTAGTAATATTGTTGTGACAGATAGGTGGTCAATAGAGTAAGGGAAAGGAACCTGCAATACCTCAGGAGGAGTCCTTTGATCAAGACCTAGATGTTGATTTCAGTATTTGTGATGACCCAGCCTCTGCAATTAAAAAATGCCTCCAAAGAATTTCACAAAGAGTGGCTCAATTGAAATCTATATTCCCCCCGACTCCTGAGTCACAAAAGAGGGCAATTACATTGATTCATCGATCTCAAAATTACAGAGTAAGTATTAATGTAATTTTTAATTATAACAAAAGTTCAATAATATTTTAAATGATATACTAGTCTTTTATGTCATTAAAAAATAAGTGGATGTGTTGCTTTTACAACTTTTTTTGCGTAGTTTTGAGACTCCTGGCCATGATGAGGGTATTGCAGGTGGTTCAGATAGATCACATGTTGGACTATCTTTTTTTATGCTCTAACAATATTGTCCATGCTAATCACTACTTTTATTATGCTCTAACAATCTTATTCTTCAGCACCTGTCAATGATCATTTACTATCACCGCCTCGTATGATGATAGGCTTAGTTGTATTGCTTGAAGCAATGTCGGCAATGTGTAGCATGGCCACAGATGCCATGGCACCACATAATCATACACAAATTTTATTTTCTCTATCATTATATATATGTTTATTTCCCTTGAAGTATTCTTTCTTAGGGGCATTTCGTAATGGATTCAATTTATGCAACAGGAGATGCTTCACATGATGATGATGGATTTCCTGGATGTACTTGTATTCCTAGTATAGGAATGGTGAAGGATTGCATATTTCTTGTGAGCGATGAAGGAGTTCCCATCAAAGTAGCAAAACTTCTAGGTACTTTAAATATTGGATCTTTATTTTACTATACAATCGTATGTTAATTACACCTTACATTCAATATGAGAAGCTTACATCTATTTTATTCTTATTTTATACTATTATATCCTTTGACTAAAGATCCCATGATTATTTTGTAGGGAATAATGTTTTTTATGATAAACTTAATGATGAGTGGTTGAGGATATTCAGGCCCACCATCTGTACATGGTGGAACATCATATCCAAACTAAAACCTGAATCCACTATTTTGATTTCATATCATTGCTAGGATAGTTATCATTACATCCATTTCTTAAACTATATTAAAGGTAAGTTCACCTCATTTTTGAATCTAACAGTGTTTTTTTTCTTAAAAGGTGGAAAGTCCAAGATATAAAGTTAAAGGATGCTCTTGTAGAGAGTATGACAAACTTATTTGGACCTCGTGTATTTGAGAATAATAGGATCCTTCAGAAAGCTAGGTTATGTTTGAGGTATATTAGGGACTAGTACAGTTGTACATTATCAAAAAACCTAAAGTACTAGTGCCCCCCTTGCATTCCTGATTAGAGTGGCAATGTCTTATTATGGATGCGAACAAGAAAAATGAAATTAAAAAAAAGGAATTACACCACAAGACAACAAAAGAAGGTATGTGATTCTATTAAGAATGTAATTGTGTACTAAATACTCTTCATATTTATATGAACTAACATATTTGAATATCTTCATAGATTTCCTGACACATCAAAGGCAACAAAGGCAAGACTACAAAAGCATGGGCAACACAAGCTAGGCACTGGTGGTTATTCCAAACTTGCTACATGAGTTGTAAAGGTTAATGTTATCAGATTTATATGAGGAAAAATACAATCTGTAGATGGATTTTAACACTGAAAATAATAATTTGATCTTTATAATATTTATTTATATTTTGCGATCTTTTTTGTTTTGATTAAACAATGAAATAAAATATGATGATACCAAGTTAAAATGCAGGGCGCAGAGTTCAATATAAGTCTCATAGAAGAGGACAAGAGAGTTGGCTTCCAACAAGGCTATAAAGCCATGGTAGAAAGAATAAGAAGTGCACAAGGTTCTACTAATGGATCCATCGTGGTAAGTAAGCTAAATGATGATTATTTCAAATTTAATTATTTACCAATTAGTTTACTTGATGTTATGTTCCAACATAAAGTGAGTATATTTGTTTTAAGTAAGAAAAAATGATAACATGAATGCGTATGAAATTAGAATACAGGTTGTCAATTCTGGTACACAACCTGTGCATGATGATGTTGGTTCATATGAGCATCACAGTGATGGAGGTATACATTTTCTATTCAATTTTTTATATGTAATTATTAATACAAGATAGTAAACATCTTAAATTGATTGGTGTAGTAATACAAATTTAATTGCAATAGGTGTTTGGATTAATGTAACAATTTGTATTACAGCTGTAGAGAGTGTAGAGGCTGCTATTAATGAGTAGGTTGAGGTTGAGGGTGAGGCTAGACAAACTAATCTCAAAGTTGATGATGTGACTAGATCAGGTAAAGAGCTATACGATTATGTCCTTTAAAGTACTGAAATACTTGTAAAAAATTATAATAAAATGTTTTTAATTTAACCCTATTATATGTTATTGCAAATGGCCCAGTTTTGCATCAACAAAGAACTAGGCATGCACTAAGATCTAATGACAGGGGAGACATCGATGTTCCTCTTAGAGATTTATTCTCAAAACTAAGAAAACCAAAGAAAAAAAGGAAATGATAATGACATGGGAGACATCTATGCACCTTAATTGATAATGACTAATTTTTATGTGCCAATGAATTTGATTATGTGTTATTGAATGTTCATAAATTTTATAATGTGTTAATGAATGTTATCATGTGATAATTAATGAATGTTATGTTTTATTAATGGATGAAATAATGAATGAATGTTAATTAGATGTTAACGGGGAATTTAGAGTGATGTTAGGGGGGGGGGTAGGGGGTGGGGCCAAATGAGCTTCC
>MU214320.1:466113-479297 GCA_018584345.1 Thuja plicata | reverse complement strand
ATATAAAACTATTCTTGAAACAAAGTGAAGCTCAATAAGGTTGTTCCTTATCTAGGGTCTCAAATGTAGCCTTTATCCCACTCTCAACATTGCAAGGCTTCAAGTGGTATTCTGAGATTGGTTTCTCAATCTCCTATTGACATCTTGTCTTTATCCTAAGAACTCTTACCAAGCTCTTATACCACTTGATGCGGATCTTATAGCTTCACTTGTCGTCTAGGACTGAATCTCTCAACTTTTCAAGTAGGTCTCTTACTATAGGCTCTACACCTTTGAAAAATATAGGCTCTACAACCTTTGAAAACAACTTCTAACTTCAATATATCCTCCAAACTTGATGATTCAAGTTCCTATTTTGGGTTGATTTTGATAATAACTCCCAATGAACCTACTTGGGTACACTAACTATTAATGGTAAAACACAAGAGGCTATGCAAAATTGAGCATTGATCATATGGTTGTCTTGAATGCATTTCTTGTTTATGATGATAACTTAGCAAGTATAATATGCAAAGATGATCTCAATGGAAAAAAAATAATAACATTAGATAATTTTATGTAATCATACTTCCTTGGTCTTAATCAAAGTGTTTGTGACCCTCTTTTATGTTCTTGATACCTTGTGGTAGTTAATAGACCTAATTATGACCTTATCTAGGAGTTTGGACCCTGAAAACATCATTTTTATGAAGTTTTAGTCCTTTATGAAATTGAGCATTGATCATATGGTTGACTTGATGCTTACATTCAGTTGAAACAAGGTAGGTTGTGGAGGAATATTGGTACAATATCGACTGATATTCCACTCAATTTGATACATTTCTTTCTAGGTTCTTTTAGTGCGTTGGTCCTCATGAAGTCGTCGCTCTTTGCCTTCTATTTGTGTGAGAACTAGGTATTCAAGATTTAAGGAAATTTTCTTTGCGGTTGATTAATACAAGCAAATTCTAGTCAACTAATTTCATTGTAGTTGTTAAGTTTTTGGATTGCTGAAGAAAATTTCTTAGGTCAGAAGTTTAAACAATAATTATTTGTTAATGTTGTGACATGAGTTGAAAATAAACACTAATTCATGTTGTTTCTATTTATTATTCTACATATGATTATGAGTTTCATTTCAAAGTATCATATGATTTATAAACCATCCAAAACAAGGCTGGAATAGGGTTTAGTTTAGAATCCCTCCTGAATCAATGCTTCAGGAGGACTGTAGAATAAAATTGTAAGTGAAGAAGGTTTAGCATCTTTTCTAATTGAGAATGAAAGTTTCGGTAGATCTAACTCCCGAAACACCAGCATCCAATGTAGATTGAGCTGCCTTATCAGAATTCAAACCTCAGATCTAAAGTTGGTAAGACAAATTGAAGTTAATGAGTAATAAATCACCATTATAATTCAAGAAACATGAATATCCATATTTTACTCTTTTTTCTTCAAAATAGAATTAAATTTTTCATTTTTCTTACCAAGACATTAATCACAATTCAAATTTTGGAAGTACAGTTATCATTAAGTTCTTGGTCTACAAATATGAATGAATATTTCACTCTTTCAAAGCATAATTAAAGTAAAGTTTGTAATATAGAATATAAATATTGGACTTTCACTCTTCCAAACCACAACTATGGTAAAATTTCTTGAACTAAAAATGAAAATCTTGGGAAGTACAATAATAGTTGAAGTTATCAAACCAGATTATTCAATATTAGCTTTCCACTTTGCAATGAGCACCTACAGCTGTATTCTCCAATTCTACGTTGGACTTACACTCTTCTTTGTTTGTGATGAAATTGTAAATTTTTTGTGTAGATAGGGTTTTTGGCCCTTCTTGTCCAATAGAGCATGTGTACAAGGAAGGGGAAAAGGATGTGGCTTTATTTGAACTGAACGACATCAATGGTGAGTTATTTAGGCTCTTTATTATGTAAATGTTCTCCACTATCAACATAAGTTTAGGATTTTATCTTTTGTTTGATTATTTTGTTTCTCTTTGTTTTTCTCAGCCTTTTGATCTTTTTGTCTATCATCATATTCAAGAGAGCACTGAAATTGTTGCAAGGATTGTTGGATTGTTGCAAGGCTTGTTGGATCATAAATGGTTTAATAGCAGCCTCTTTTCAAGATTTATCTAGTGAAGAATGGTTCGAGAGATATGGAGGGCTCACTATTAAACTAAAATTTTGAAGATTATCACTTCACAATGCATAAATAATAGGGTTTACTATCCCATAGGATTCTTTTTTCTTGTGGACGTTAATTGTAGCCATTGTCTTGACCCATAAAACTTGATATTAGCTCTTTCTCATGCCTTTGATAGCACTAATTTTTTTTTTCCAAAAATAACAATGATGCTCTATTTGCTATTGAGTTTGACCTTGATGCAGTTCAAGAAACTCAACTTGTAACATTGGGGCTCTTGACCTTGTAATAAATCCATTGCCTTTGTACCCTTCATATTTCTAATTGACATTTCTCTAGGTTAAATATAAATCTGAACTACTCCCTAACCTATATCCTTGGTTTGTATACATACTATAAAAAATCATCCTAGATGTCAATGACACTATTCGCTATTGTAATATTCTCAAGTGAACATTATTGGCTGCACTTTTGGTTTCATCTTCTCAAAAATATTGATTTCTTTACTTGTTGATATCTTGTCACGTTGCATTTTCACTCATCAACTAATGTATTCTCTATTGTTATTGCTACATCCACATGATTTATTCTCCTATGATGTATATTTGTGTCATTGGTTTATTCTTATTGTCCTATGACTATTTCAATGCACTTAAAACAATAACACATCCTCCTTAAAGAAACAATCTGAAATGAAAGAAAGAGCTATCTGTCAAAAGATCTTTCTCAAAACTGCAGTTTGCCCCATGAAAAATGACCTCTTTCATGTATGCACATGCTTTGACACTATAATTTCTCTAGTTTGAAAATAATTCTTTGCTTGAATCTGAAACCAATGCTTTTTGTAAACTGTGGATTTAATTACATAGTAACTATGTAGAGTAACTCTATTTTCTCAATAAAACAACCCCCTTTAATATTTCTATGTGAAACATCCATATGATTGTTGTTTTAAATCCATTTTACTGAATTGGAAGGTTTTGATACTGGTGATTTGAATGTCCATTACCTCCCTTATAGTTGTAGCTCTTCATTGAATATGATTCACGATTTTTGTTATGATATTTATCTCTACAAAATTACTTTTGGATGAGTAATTGATGCTTTTATACTTGTAGTCCACTGCATTACTTTTGCTTCATGCTTTGTTTGATGTGAATGTCTCTGAATGAATATCTATCCATGGGATGATATACTATTCATTCTACTTATAATTGATGTGCTTCTTCATGAATTTGATACAATTGATAATGGTAGACTCTTTTACTGTGTTCATTCTTTTCCTTAACAGTTTCATCATAAATTTAGAAGATAGAAAAAATCAGACTAGACTGTTTCACATTGTCCTTCTCCATATAAAGCTTTTGTTCAAAATTATTGTGATCACCATCCCATGACATTTAATTTATCATAATGTACCTTTTTATTTTGAGTCATATGATTACTACCTTCCTATGCTGAAACAAATGCTGAAATAATTAGTCTTTACTTTGTATACTTTCACTGCTCTTTGATATGGTTGCTTAACGATTCAAACTTTGTTGCAAATATCTTGTAGCTTTCCTTCTAAATATCACATCACTTTATAACATCATTTTTTCATCCATTGGATATGAACATTTTTCCTTTATGAAACCATGCTCTTCCTTTCTTAAGAACTATAGTTCTGAATGTTGATAACTAGCCAGTGTAGAGGTAAATGACTATCAAAATAGGA
Source organism: Thuja plicata (assembly GCA_018584345.1). Lineage (NCBI taxonomy): Eukaryota > Viridiplantae > Streptophyta > Pinopsida > Cupressales > Cupressaceae > Thuja > Thuja plicata. Next base: position 475,441 of record MU214320.1, on the reverse strand, counting down.
TGCAAATGATTGCCCCTATTGCATTGTTGATTACCAGTATTAAAAATGGATTCAAGGTCCTACTTCATGCACATGATGTATAATATATATCCCTTGAAGTAACCATTATGCTCCTCTTGCAGACCTTGTAACCATGATTTCTCTAAAAAACAACCTCTCATGACTACTTTCATTAATTGCAAGCCTTTCTCTTATATAAAAAAGCCTAACATGCACCTAAAACTTTCTTTTAGATCTCTTGTTGGAATCATAACTTTGAACCTTTTCTTATAGCTGTCACAATGTAAAATTACAATAACAATACATAATATGAAGTTGTCCTTTTGAATGAAGACGTTGTTTACACAAACTACACTTTTAGATTGATCACACTTTGCATCTGAAGCTTCTAATTGTATCATCTTAATAGTGACTTATGTTGATGGGTTTTGTGAGACATGTCTGATTCTCCTAGTCTTGAACTATGACTGGATATCTCACCCATTTTGATCATTGTCTTCAATAATGATGAGCTTAATTGCATTTTGAAGATTCCTCTTATGTCTCTTTGTAACCTCACCTTGTGCTTATTGTTTCATAATGAATGCAGTGATCACAATTGACTTCATTGATTGTTTTCTATAATTTCAATCTCATAAATATAGGTAACTTAACTGTTTGAACTTGTTTTTTGAAAATTGATAAGTTTAGGATATAATCTTATTTATTTTATTTGAATCATTTCTTAATATTTCTGATATTCCATTCTTTGAGTCTTTATATTTTACTCATACATTGATGAAAATCAATGATCAAGATTTTTTAGATTCTGAGAAGACATATATTCAGTGGAGGCCAGAAGGGATATTTGTGGAGATTTTCTAAAAGTCTAAAATTCTAGAGAATATCTTCTTTACTACTGAGGTGGGACAAAGTGAGGACGAGGGTTTCTAGATTGAGTACCAGTGCAGAGATGATGATTTAGTAACCTACTTCTATAAAACCTTCACAAATATTCCTTCTTTGGCCTCCACTCATACCTCTTCTAAGAATCTGGACTAAACATAGCAGAGCTCAAGAGACCATAATAGTTGGTCTCCGTCTTTGGTCCATACGATTGAGGAAACATTTTATATTTTGTTAGCTCGTCAAATGCAGGTATTTGAAATAATCTAATTGATTCTATTTTCATGGATAACATACATTATTTAAGTTGAAGTTTTATGAATTTATCTACTTTTCACACTTGTAGGCTACAAGGACAACGAGAATGAAGAATCCCCTCCTGTGGCCTGAGCAATGTAGGCCACGGGAATAGATGTTTCTTTATCGCTGTCCTTTTAGTCTACAAGTGTGTAAAGTAAATAAATTCATGTAATGCCAACTTAAATAATATGTTATCATGAAAATAATCCCTGTATTTGATGAGCTAATTAAATATAAAACATTTTGTCAGTAATATGGACCAAAGACAGAGACTCTCTATGATAGTCTCTTGAGCTTCATTATCTTTAGTGTGCTAGGCCATTTCTATTTTGACGCTTATGGAATATGCATCAATAGTAGTGCTATACATACAATGGGCCTTCCTATCAGAAACTCATTGCGTTCCCATCAGCATTCCATCAGGTTAAACATAAGATAGATTTAGTTTTGATAGCTATCTTTGATGATAGTGCTATATGTCTGACAGGTTGTCATGTCAGAAAGTCACAACATGTCCATCACTCTTTCAACAAGTATAATGTCAGACAGACTCCATTTTCAATAGACATGTTTGACGGGACTGCTATATGTTGGATGGATTTTCCTGTCGACCAGTAACTGCATATCCATCGGTATTCCGACAGATATAACATTGGAGAGACTCTATTTTCTGACAATACGTCCATTAGAGAGCTCACATGTTCCATTGGCATTCGGATAGATGAACCGTAAAAAATGATAGAGCAAGTTGCTATTAGTGAGGTGATTTTCGATGAATTTTTTGGTCAAAATACCAACGGTTATCACTTCCATCACAATTTCCAATGCAATAACCCTGATGGATGCATCTGTCAGATGATCGACAAATAGGTGTTGCAATTCCGATAGATAGTTGTCAAAATTTGGCCTCAAATGTACTAGTGTCATAAGGGGTCTTACTAGTGCCTCTCTTGATTTTAACTCATTTCAATGTATAGACTACAATGCAAACCATTTCTCTCCAAAGGATCTGTTGTACATTTCCTTCAATCATTATAGTCCTTGCAAGGCCTAGGATAGTTCTATTCCTTCTCTCTATAATACCTTTCTATTGTGGGGTCCTTGGAGAAGAATTTTTCCTCTTTATTCCATGCTCTTCACAAAATGCATTAATTTAGTAGATGTAAACTCTCCAACTCTATTAGATCTCAGATATTTTAGCTTCATACCTATCTCAGTCTTTTCCATAGCTTTGAAGATATTAAATTTATCGAATTCCTCATATTTTTCCTTAAAAATGTAACCCGCATCATCCTTGAATAATCATCAATGAATATAATGAAATACCTATCTCCATAATAACTACTAGATCTTTTAGGGCCACATAAATCAGTATGCACCAACTCTAACAATGTACTTGAAGAATAAGTCTTTCTTTTGAAATTACATTTATTTATCTTACCCAACTGACATTCCTTACACATTGCATTAGCATGATTAAAAAATTTAGGTAAATCTCTTACTGTATTTTTAGTGCTAATCTTCACTATGTTATCAAATAACAAAATCGTTTGTGTCATAACCAACTGTCATCAATCTTAGCAATAAGATATCTATTCCCTACACTATTCAAATTAAATACATTACCTTTAGTCTGTGTACCTAATGCAATCTCAACTTTAGTGCTTCCAATGATCTTGCACATTCCATCCTTGAATTTTAAATTGTAACTTTATCAACTAGCTATCCAACACTCAAAATATTATGCTTCAAACCTTCAACATATAAGACATCATAAATTTTATTCTTACCATCAAGTGTAATGAAACTTCTACCTTTGATCGTATAAGGAGTATTGTCACCAAATATGACAAAAACACCATCATACTTCTCTAGCTTCACAAATTTTATTTTATCTTTGGTTATGTGATGTGAACAACTAATGCCAATAACCCATTCATTTTTCTCATCCACATATGAAATCAAGGCTCTTGCCTTATTCAAGAAACTAGGATTCTAATCTCTCATAGAAATAAACACAGTCTCATCTTCACTCTTTTCAGATTCATCATCACTTACACCTTCATCAACAAAATAATAACACTTCTTTCTTCTTCCTCAATCTCTTCCCATTACTTAGCATATCTTGATCAATACTTAGATGAACTTTCTCCAAGTTAATATATTTTCTTATCCTAAAAAATAGTGGCTTTGAATGTAGATTCAACTTTAGGAAGGATATCACCAAATCCTCTCATTTCAAAGGAAGCTAACTTACCAACCAATGTGTCTCTTGTTACAGTATCCATGGCTCTAATCTCTTCAATAGCATTGACCTTGTGATTATAAGTAGGAGGAAAGGATCTCAACATCTAAGAAATAATTTTATTTTCCTCAAATGTTCCACCAGCGCATCTGATTGCACAAATGAGTTTTGTCATGTTCAACACAAAGGAAGTAATATTTTCATCTTCACTAATCTTCAATGCTTCATATTTCCCTTTCAAACTCTACAACTTGGCTTGCCTCACACATGCATCTCCTTCATGTAAATTATCTTTTTTTTTTTCCATATATCATGTGCAGTGTTCAATTCCATGATATTTGTATATTCTGCATCTAACAAGGTGCTCAACAAGGCTTCTTTTTCTCTCATATTGTACTCAAATTTTTGCTTCTCATAATGAGTGGAAGTGGAAAGATCAGCAGGAGAGGTGTAATACTTCTTAGTGAATTCCTATTAATATTATTCAATGCATCTCAAGTGTTTAATCATCTGACCTCTCCATATGGAATAATTATTATCTTCAAATATCATACTATCCTTCTTAAAGGTTGTCATCCCAGATCTCCTCAGGTGGTCATGCTTTTAAAAGAGGACTTAGCTCTGATACCAATTGTTAGGAACAAGTCATCACACACAACTGAGAGGGGGGGGGGGTGAATCAGTCGTGTCCCAAAATACAAAACTTTTTCCAATTATTTAACCTTAATCTAAGATCTAAATAATAAACATCAATGCAAGATAAAACATAATCAATCAACACATAAAACCAAGATTTTTGATGTGGAAACCCGGTTAAGGGAGAAACCACAGTGGAGATCAAACTCACAAGATGATGTACTCATTTAAAAGCACTATAGCCTATTAGGATTATTACAAAGAGGAATGCACATGCATTTAGACACACTGCCTAGAGATCACTACTCAAATATAAATGAGGGATACAAAGCTAAGAACTAACTGATAACATCTTTGTCATGCCAATACATTTCCAATGAAGTACACCAAATCATTTCCTCAATTATAGATTCCAATCATACCTCTTCACACAATACTTGTACACACACACTCTCTATATCCTTCACAAATACAAATGATTACCTTATGTATATGTGAAGGTAAAAAATCTAAAAGGGGTGTCCTAAAAATCACAAGAACCTCAAAGTTCACATTAATAAGGATGCCATTTAGAGCACTAATAGAGGGGAGATGAGAAAAAATTAAAGAAGTGGGGAATACACTATCCCCATGTAATGAATGAATAGAGGGTTTTTGCACCATTTTCAACAAAGAGGTAGAGTGAACCAAGCCCTCTCCATCCACCCCTAGCTTAGATGTGAGTCCTCAACTTAGATGTGAGTTGACTAATCTCAAAATTAAAAAAGGAACTTATAAGTACTGATGATTTCAAAAGCACATCGGATTTGGAAAAGAGATAGTATATCTATTCCCTGCACTATTCAAATTAAATACATTATCTTTAGTCTATGTACCTAATGTAATCTCAACTTTAGTGCTTCCAATGATCTTGCACATTCCATCCTTGAATTTTAAATTGCAACTTTATCAACTAGCTATCCAACACTCAAAATATTATGCTTCAAACCTTCAACATATAAGACATCATAAATGTTATTCTTACCATCAAGTGTAATGAAACTTCTACCTTTGATCGTACAAGGAGTATTGTCACCAAATATGACAAAAACACCATCATACTTCTCTACCTTCACAAATTTTATTTTATCTTCGGTCATGTGATGTGAACAACCGCTACCAATAACCCATTCATTTTTCTCATCCACATATGAAATCAAGGATCTTTCCTTATTCAAGAAACTAGGATTCTCATCTCTCATAGCAATAAACACAGTCTCATCTTCACTCTTTTTGGATTCATCATCACTTACACCTTCATCAACAACATAATAACACTTCTTTCTTCTTCCTCAATCTCTTCCCATTACTTAGCATATCTTGATCAATACTTAGATGAACTTTCTCCAAGTTAATATATTTTCTTATCCTAAAAAATAGTGGCTTTGAATGTAGATTCAACTTTAGGAAGGATATCACAAAATCCTCTCATTTCAAAGGAAGATAACTTACCAACCAATGTGTCTCTTGTTACAGTATCCATGGTTCTAATCTCTTCAATAGCATTGACCTTGTGATTATAAGTAGGAGGCAAGGATCTCAACATCTAAGAAACAATTTTATTTTCCTCAAATGTTCCACCAGCGCATCTGATTGCACAAACGAGTTTTGTCATGTTTAACACAAAGGAAGTAATATTTTCATTTTCACTAATCTTCAATGCTTCACATTTCCCTTTCAAACTCTACAACTTGGCTTGCCTCACACATGCATCTCCTTCATGTAAATTATCTTCTTTTTTTTCCATATCTCATGTGCAGTGTCCAATTCCATGATATTTGTATATTCTGCATCTGACAAGGTGCTCAACAAGGCTTCTTTTTCTCTCATATTGTACTCAAAGTTTTGCTTCTCATAATGAGTGGAAGTGGAAATATCAGTAGGAGAGGTGTAAGACTTCTTAGTGAATTCCTAGTAATATTATTCAATGCATCTCAAGTGTTTAATCATCTGACCCCTCCACATGGAATAATTATTATCTTCAAATCTCAGACTATCCTTCTTAAAGGTTGTCATCCCAGATCTCCTCAGGTGGTCATGCTTTTAAAAGAGGACTTAGCTCTAATACCAATTGTTAGGAACAAGTCATCACACACAATTGAGAGGGGGGGGGGGGTGAATCAGTCATGTCCCAAAATACAAATTTTTTTCCAATTATTTAACCTTAATCTAAGATCTAAATAATAAACATCAATGCAAGATAAAAACATAATCAATCAACACATAAAACCAAGATTTTTGATGTGGAAACCTGGTTAAGGGAGAAACCATAGTAGAGATCAAACTCACAAGATGATGTACTCATTTAAAAGCACTATAGCCTATTAGGATTATTACAAAGTAGAATGCACATGCATTCAGACACACTGCCTAGAGATCACCGCTCAAATATAAATGAGGGATACAAAGCTAAGAACTAACTGATAGCATCTTTGTCATGCCAATACATTTCCAATAAAGTACACCAAATCATTGCCTCAATTATAGATTCCAATCATACCTCTTCACACAATACTTGTACACACACACTCTCTATATCATTCACAAATACAAATGATTACCTTATGTATATGTGAAGGTAAAAAATCTAAAAGGGGTGTCCTAAAAATCACAAGAACCTCAAAGTTCACATTAATAAGGATGCCATTCAGAGCACTAATAGAGGGGAGATGAGAAAAAATTAAAGAAGTGGGGAATACACTATCCCCATGTAATGAATGAATAGAGAGTTTTTGCACCATTTTCAACAAAGAGGTAGAGTGAGCCAAGCCCTCTCCATCCACCCCTAGCTTAGATGTGAGTCCTCAACTTAGATGTGAGTTGACTAATCTCAAAATTAAAAAAGGAACTTATAAGTACTGATGATTTCAAAAGCACATCAGATTTGGAAAAGAGACAATATATCTTCCTACCAATTTTTTCTTATACGACCTCTAAGGGATCAGGAACCAAATTAAACTAATTGGAAGAAACTAAATTACCAACTAGGGGATCGCTAGTTAGATGTTCTTTCCTTTCCTTGGCTGGAAATTGTTTTGAAGAATGATTATTATCCAAAAAATCCCTATTGGAAAGATGATCTTTATTTGTAACCTTAGTAGAATTATCAATAGTAGAGATAGAAACAATTATTGTAATAATTTATGAGTCTATAGAATTTTTTCAAAATCAAAATTTAAATGATCTAGTGAAATGGATTGAACCCAAAGTCCATCCTTAGAAGATAGTTTTACTATATGAGGAAAAAAATTATTCTTGTCACTCAGATCACACATCTTGAAAATTAAAAGATGATCACATATGAAATTCCTATATCATAGGTAAACCCCCAAATAATTACTCATAAGTTTGATAATTACAGGATCAGTGAATTCCACAGGAAGACCCCTCAAACTAAATCATCAAGGAATTAAAGGAGAGATATCCTTAGATGAATGAAGAAAACATTTCCAATAATAAATAAATAAAGTAAAATTGTTATACCAATAGAAAGAATTATACAAGGCTTTTCCTTTAAAACAAGGAGCTTCAAAAACAATAGCATAATTATCGAGAGATATAAGTTTACAGCATATTGGGAATTTCTAATTTAGATGAGTCCATTTTTGTATCTTGTGAATTGAAATCTCCTCACCCCATACTTGAACAAGGATGACTTGAGAGTGAATATATATTATTTTGAAAGATAGGGTACCCTCCTTCATCGATAACTTAATCAGACGAACCTACACCCTCTTTGGATCTCCTTTAGATTTTACCCTTAGTGAATGCATCATCTTTAGAAGTTTAATTTTCTCTTTGAATCCTCACCTGAATGTCCTTTGATTCTAAAGAGTCATAATAAAAATAGAGAGAACAATTACCCCTAACGGGTTGAACCAATAGGTTTTTTGAAGGGAAAGAGACCCTTTTTATGTTGTTTTAAAGGAGACAAATTCTTAATCATTAATCCTTGAGATTAATTATGTTGTATTTTTGCATTAATTTACTTATACCATTGTTCCTTTCTTACACTATGAGAAAATATCTATGACCCAAAGAGTAGGAAAGAGTCTTAATCCTACTCTTACCTAAAATAAAGGTCTTTTCCCTTCCATTGACTATTGTTAATAATATTTTCCCTTAAACCTTGGGTATGAGAAATTCTAAACTTTTTGTATGATCATATTCTAGCTGAGGCAGCACCATATCCACCCAAAAAACTCTTGAAAAAACCCATTAGAGAACATAATTATCAAGTGCTTTACCAAAAAGAATTTTAGTTTATGACCCTTGGTTATTAATGGGTAAATGCACCAAGTTATTGGTCAAAAAAGTGGTCACATGAAAAAACATAAATTTTTACAAAACTCATGCAGCTTATTTGAAATTCAAAACATTTAGGCTTGGTAAAAATGAGCCTAAAAAAAACAATTAAATTTTTTTATATATCTTCATAACCCATGCGGTTATGAAGAACTACAAGTCTTTTTAAAACCTTACCAAAAAGACAATAAATTATAATCATTTTGCTATAATCTAATGTAATAACATTAAAATAGCATAAAGACATGAAAAATAGCAGTGGGTCCTTCGAACAAGTTGCAATGATTTTTTTTGGCTGTTGCGAATAATATATTTAGCTTGAAATGGAATGCGTATGCATTTCATTGATCTAAAAAGGTTAACATTCATATTTCCTCATAACGTGTGCAAGTTCTATAGAACTAAATCTTATGAAAGATTTTAGTTCTACATAACCCGTACGTGGGATATGTTGAGAGAGAGAGAGATGCATGAAATATATATGAATATATATATGTATATATTTATATATATATGTATATATAGATATATATATTATATATATATATATTATATATATACATATATACATACACACACAAATGTGTGTGTGTGTGTGGTAACCCGTGCGGGTTGTGGAGAGCTAAAAATGATGCTTTTAGTTCTACATAACCCGCACGAGTTATGTAGAACTTGGAATGCTAATTTTTTCTTTGCATAACTTGTTAGAATAGTCCCAAAGGATAACTGAGAGGGGGGGAGGGTGAATCAGTTATCAGTAACTTTAATTCTTTTTATTTCTTTAACTCCAAAATACAATAAAGTAAATGCACATTTAGATAACACAGTACACAACACACAATTTGATTACGGGGAAACCAAATGGTAAAAACCCCAGTGGGAATTAGCACCCACAATGAACTATACTTGTTTATAGTA
>MU214320.1:444023-462019 GCA_018584345.1 Thuja plicata | reverse complement strand
AACTCCAAATGATAACCTTTGTCAAGTAGCTGTCCAACACTTAGCAAGTTATGATGTAATCCATCAACATACAAAACATCATCTATCTTGTTCTTTCCATCCAAGGTGATAGAACCTCTGCCTATGATAGGTTTAGGATTTTTATCTCCAAAGCTAACCTTACCACCTTTGTATTTGTCTAAATGAACAAATCTATCTTTTTCACCTATCATATGGTGAGAGCATCCACTATCAATGATCCAATCAGTTTCGATGTCTAGTTTGGAAATTAGGGCTAACTCTTGTTCTTCCTTTTCATTTGCAATGTCCATTTCCTCAAGAAAATTTTCCATATCTCTAAGGGCAATGAATACAATTTCACTCTCTCCTAAATCTTCATCAGTTACACCTTCTTCAACATGGTAAAATTCCTTCTTATATTTAGGTTTGTAATCAGATCTGAACTTCTTGACTCTTCTGGGACACTTAGATGCAAAGTGACCAATCTTGTTGCATGAAAAACATTTGAATGGAATATGTCCTTCATATTTTCCTTTTCCTTTCTTTTCTCTTTTAGCAATCATAGCAATGATATCTTCTAGTTCTTCATCAACTTCTTCTTTCTCATTATGGCTAGAGATGTGTATGGATTTCTTACCATGGACTGAGGCTTTGAAAGCAATTTCACTTTTAGGTTCAGTCTTCAATCTTGATATCTCAAATGCAGAGATTTTACTAATCAAAGTCTCTCTCTTGAAGTCTTGTGAGAATTGCATGGTTTCCTCTAGAATACTTATCTTGTTTTCATAGTTTTATGTTAAGGTAGTTAAAATCTTGTCCATTATATCTTCTTCTGATATTTCTCCACCATTTTTTTTGATTCCAGAGACTGCTTCATTTATCCTTTGATTGGAAGCTCTAATGTTCTCTTTAGGTAATATCTCAAGACTGTTGTATTTCTTTTTCCATGTCTTCCTACACACATTCTTTGCTTGAATATCTCCTTCAAACATATCTTCTAAATACTTCCATATGGTGTATGCTCTGTCAATTTTCTTGATCTTAGAAAATTCACTGTTAGATAGGGCACTGTTTAGGGCTTCTTTAGCAATTGCATTATTGGTAAATGTTTCCTTTTGTCTACTAGTAGCATTATCCTTTGCAAGGTCTTTTAAAGATGGAATAACAACTTATTGTGTATATATCTCAAATATCTCAAAGCCAACACACTGTAGATGTGTTATCATTTTGTTTTTCCAATCTAGATAATTTTCTCCATCGAACTTAGGGCTCTCTTTTGTAAAGTAAGACATCTGATCTACCTTAAGTTGTTAGAATTCTTCTCCAAGGCACTTGGCTATGATACCAATTGTTAGAATAGTCCCAAAGGACAATTGAGAGGGGGGGTGAATCAGTTATCAGTAACTTTAATTCTTTTTATTTCTTTAACTCTAGAATATAATAAATTAAATGCACATTCAGATAACACAGTACACAACACACAATTTGATTATGGGGAAACCAAATGGTAAAAACCCTGGTGGGAATTATCACCCACAATGAACTATACTTGTTTATAGTAATCCCTATTAGAAGATCTTGCAACCCTGTTAGGAGTTGTTCTTTACAAAGTAATAAGTATAGTGACCTGGTTAAGGGTCTGACCCTGTTAGGAGTCTTTTACAAATAACCCTGTTAGGGGTGAGGACTCATTGTCCAAAAGCTCACTGGTTCAATGGTGAAGGCTACAACCTTATGTAGAATAGATATGCACTATATTTGATGATGAACTGTAGAGTAGACCTGTTGCTTTGATCAGTTCCAATGTATTATAATCTTCTACTTCTTCTTCACATAGACTCTTGATGAATGAACCACAACTGATATTCTGCTCTGTACATTTTCTGTCTCTTTTTGTATCATTCACACTTAGCATATCACAAATGAATTTCTATAAGTATCTTCCTCAAAGTATGAGATCATGGGACCTATAAGAAAACTCTTCATAAAATCCTTGTCATCTTTACTAAGCACACAAACAATATTAAGTCTGTGCAACACAAACTGAATAGATGCGACGCTTCACTAAGTCAGCTTCACCAAATCATCTCTAACTTTGCAATCTTATTGAATCATGTTAGGAACCTTTAGATAACTATCATAAAATCATAAATAATCATGAATATACACACACATATCTTGAAGATAGGCACAACTCCAGAAATACATTAAATATGTCAGCTCTGAACAGATACTCTTTTAGAACTATAACTGCAAATAAAAAAATTACACAACTTGACTGAAACATCATATCTGGATCTGTGTGTATGAAAATAAAATACTAAACATATCTACAACATGTATCTAACCACGCAAGGCTTGATATCATCATTCTGATAAGTACATATAGAAACACTACTGTGTATTATATGTTGTCATCAATGACAAACATACAGTCAATCAACTGTACAGAGGCAAATCTCTGACATAACTCATGCGGTTTATTAAGCATATAGGAACCCATATGCGTTATGTATTGGTAAGAGGCTTGGAAAATGACCCTAAGGCTTGCAAGCTCATTTTCCCTCCATTTTCTCACACGTCTTCTCAATTTTCTAACCATATAAATTTTTCTATTTTTTGACAACATTAGCATAGTAAACTTTAATTTTCTTTACTAGTGTCTTGAAAGTCCTCAGAGACATATGTCTACCATTTTTTTAATAAATTTTTATCTAATTTACTAAATTCAAAATAAAACTAGATATTACTATTCTACACTTGATTCTATACACTTAAAAAAAAGTTTGCATTTTTTATTATTTTGATGCAAGTTATGCCCGATGCACGAACAAGTACCATATTTTCAGGATGCAGTCACTTCCAAAAATCATAAAAAAATTACTCAATAAAATATTAAAAAATAATACACAAATTCTAGATCTTACTCTTACCTATCATCCTACCAAAAGGCTTTGCAAAATACTAAATTGAACTATATTTTTTGTGAAGTGCATAACTATGTTATATGTTTCTAAAAAAAATAGAAATAATTTTTCGTGCGCGATGGGTTTAACTCTTTTAATCTTATCCATTTTTTTCAAAAATTAGTTGTTTATAAATTAGATTCATAGTAATACAATTCTTATTCTTTACACATCTTCAAATTTAGATTGCATGACCCTCTAATTTCTCTTTGAAGTTCAGGTTTACCCGATTTCATAAAATAAGTGGCCACTTATACCTCCCTTTTTGTTCACCATCTTGGTGAACTTACCCTACTTATCAAACTTGAAAGTTTAAAATTATGTCCTAGTCCATGATCACAATAATATGGAATAGACAAAGAATTCATCATCATGTAGTGATCTTGATCGGTCAACAAAATTACAAAACCCTCACCTCCAAATCATAATAAAGACTCTCCACTTTTTCTGACCAAAACAAATAAATAATTATAAGGGAGAAGTAAAAAGACAAATGGATAATGACTATCAAAAGTCAAGATTCTAAAAATACAAAAATATATAAGTCCAAAAACATATCCTCAACCCAATATTTAAACAATCATCAATTTTTTTTTAACTTACAGAGAGTTGTTAATATGATTAGAAATTTAGAAACCCACAAACATAAAATATTTCAATGTAATCCCAAAACAAAAATGTTGGGCTGAACCCTCACGAGAGCCCATTTATTCCCAGATTAGACTCTTGGTTTACAAGTAAATAATTGCTCATTGTCAGTTCAAAACCTAATCATATAAAAATGCCAATATAACAAGTAAATAAAATGACATGACAAGATCCCAAAAGGAAGACCAAATATGTACCAATTACTCAAATAGTCATAGATTCCTCAAATAATAATGGAGAAGAAAATTTAGAGGAAGCTCAGTTAGAAATACCAAATTTATCTTGATTTTAGGTCTACACAACCTTGAGCTTTACAAACCCCATGATGAAGTGTTCATCACACACAAAGAATAAAATCTACAAGACTGATACAAGAAAGCATAATATGTAGAGGAAGAACACATATTTCTCAAAATCCACAAAGATTCTTCGGAAGTGTTCTTAAAACCCCACATAGAATCTAGATACCCGCAAAAGTTCTCCAAACCTACACTAAATTCTTCACACATCCACCAAAAATATTCAAACCCATAAGAAAATCTTCAAGACTGCTACTGGACCATGCAATTTGCAGAAAAAAGAACACAGGTTTTTTGAAACCCAAAAACATTATTCAATAGATACCCACAATTTTCTTGCACCCACAAAAAATCTCCAAATCCTACACAAGTTATAGAATCTCCAAACCCTACACAAGCTCCATTTCAGGTCTTCAAAACCTTGAACTTTACAAACCCTATGATGAAGTGTTCATCACACATGTTAACACAACGTTTTCTACAAATCTTAGTACAAAAACACCTTGCCTAGCAATTGCTTAGCTTTTCTTCCCAAAAATCTGTAATAAAATCAAAATAAAAGAGGCTCAAATTATAATATAGGATTTTTATGTATTTATCCTATAAAATTAATGATCATGAGTATTTGATACTATTCTTCACAAATAGCGTAAGATGTAGAATTCACTTATTTTTCTATTTATGTCATATCATATGAGCCAAAAAGAATTTTTATGTAGCTTGATGTGGTATTACTAAGTTATCAATCATGAACATATGTACAATAATAAATGAGAGTTGAAAAATAGTTAATTCATCTATGTATCAAACATTAAGTTAATTTTATCTATACCATCACTTTCATTTTATAAAAATATTTCATATATAATTTTGTATAAAATATTAATTTAATTTCATAAATTTTAATTGAAAATTATTGGGTGCTAAGTTATACTAGAAATTGTATCGTAATCCAACTTTGAAATGGAATAGGCTTATGTATTCGAAGTACTTGGATTCCCCTACAAGGGAGAGACTTTTCACTACTACCTTCTTACCCTAGGGCTCTAAGGTTTGTAATTTTGTTTCTCCTTGTAGGGATTTAATGTTTGTTGGAAAGATTTAGGTAAGGGACTGAGGAGGGGGGNTGAATCAGTACCTCAAATAATTCAAACCTTTTCCCTATCAATCTTAAACTTATGCTTTTAGGTTTACCTATACATATATCTATTTTGCCTATTACCAATAACTGCTGCAGTATTAACCGACAACTGATAACTTGCAAATTAACAAATAAATAACTCATAAACACTCAAACATTTAACACAATAAATTGGTATCACAGAAAACCATTGGTAAGAGGGAAAAACTACGGTGGGGATGAAACCTACAACTCATCACTGCAGTAATAATGTGCCCGGTAAAGAGCTTCCAAATATGTCATATTCTAAATTACTTTACCCTATTAGGAGTATGTAATACCCTGTTAGGAGTATTGGAAGTCCTGTCAAAGACTAATTTTTAAAGAGATTTTATCCCACTTATACAGTGTTCATCGTGTTAAAGGATTTACAATAAGTTCCAACAAAGAACTTCTAAGTTTGGTTAAAGACTACCCAGTTAAAGGATTTAACAATCTTGTTATCAAACTATTAGGAATAAATCAAAAAGAGATTTTACTTGTAAATGATTTCTCCTAAAGCTTTTCATATCTCATTCTTCTATGTTCCTTTCCTTATCTTGATCTTCTCAACTATATCTCCATTGTATCTCAGTATATCTCTTCTTTGTTTCCTTTCCTCATTCATTCATCCTTTTTTCTCTTCCTCTGATCTCCTTTAAAAGTATATGCCTGACCTAATGTCCTTTGTGATTGTCTTGTCTTGATTAGGGTTTTCTAGATTTTTTCATAGGCCTTTTGATAATATGATGTCTTCCCTGACAACATTCTTATTGTCCTTCTTTCTGATAGCTTTTCTGTCAATCATAACATATTTTTTTGATAACCTAATCTTTTTTTATAGTACTTTATACTTGATGTTAATTTCCAGCAATGACAATCTTATCAAAATCATTCATTTTCCTGTAAAGGATTTTGTCAATTAACAATCTCCCCCATTAGAATTGATGGAAAAACCTTTAACATCGTTATTTTTTATTGTTCTCCATCTGAAATGTTGCTCCCCCTTTGCCTATACTCTTATCAGCTTCTTCTTTCCTTGTTCTTATCACTCCCACAAAGACTTCTCCCTTTACTATTCTCTCCCCCTTTGATAACAATACCAAAGGAATCTAAAATAAAATATGACTTCTATGATTCAAATATTTTCTACTCTTTCTAACATATTATACTTCGCCTGTACATCTCCCATAACTATATTCCATTGATGATCTAGGTGATTAAGTGCACTAATATAAATTTTAAAATTAATTACCCTAATGGTAATATCTTCTGTATCATTCTCTCATTCTGTGCTTAGGAGATTGGATGTAGCTTGTATTTGTTTCTCCATCATATCCATAAGTATAGAAATTCTGCATGATTTCTCAATTGATTTACTATTACATGTAAGTAACTTCTTTGTGATTTCAGTCGCTTCTATTAATGTTTCCATTATATGCTCTAGTATCTCCAATAAAATATTTGTAACTTTGGTTATTCTACTTATGATTTTTTCAGTAGATGAAATGTGTTGTATTTTCCTTCTTAGTTATGCTTTAAGATTTTGAGTGTTCCTGATGATGTCCACAAATGTTCCTAACTATGTTATAACTGATTAATTTTCATCAACAGTTATTATCGATAGAAAATTTGAAAATGTATAAACTATTCTCATCATGATCTAATTATTATGTTTCTCTTTCAACTCTTTCTCTATAGCTATCCTTTTTCTATATTTCTCAACATATAATATCTTTTCCTTGTAGCGTAATTTATATGGATCTTTCTTCAAAATAGAAAAATATGGTCTTTCGTCCAAATTTTCTATCTCTTCACTATCTTAATCTCTTATTTTCTATTCTTATGTTGTTGTAACCATAGTCATGCATTGCAATGTCCTTGCAACTTGTTCTTCCTCAGTTTCTGATAGCTCACTAATAGTGGGTTCTATATCGGTAGTATATGCTCCTTGTTATATTCTAGTTTCTTCATCCTCCTCAATACTAATATCATCATCATCATCATCATCATCATCAGAATCATCTTGTATTTCGATAGGTTGATCTTCTTGTCCTTCATAAAATGTTGTTTGTGATTGCTTTGCATTGAATATCTTGATCCATATTTGTTGTGCATCTTCTACTTCTTTGAGCAATCCTGCTAGTAATTTGGTTGTTATTCTCTTTTTAAGAAATTTAGTCTCATGTTTTGTTATTAATTGATCAATTTCTTCAACACTTGTTTTAGGCTTTGAAATGATCAAATTTCTTTCTTTGCTTAACTTTTCTTGTTCAGTTGCTTCATCCCATCTTATGTTGATTTTTTCATGTACTTCTTCAAGAATTTTCTATCTTAACTCATTTGGATATCTCTTGAATTTGTGGAAGTGAAATACTATAGCATCTTCCATAGTTTTCTTACCTTCTTCTAACCTTGTCCTATACCTGTTTACATGTATTTTTCTGATATTTCCATGCTCTCTTATTACTCTCGCTAAATCATTAGTTGTTCTTGAAATTCTTGGTCTTATTTGTTCACTAACTATTGATTTCTATGGTATTATGGATCTTATTCTCTTTCCTAATGATTGTTCTTCTATACCCTTATCGGTAGATTATCTCTGTTTAGCTTGCTTATTCTTGATCTTGGCATATGTTGCAGGTATGGAAATTGATTTCTATTTTCTCACTGTACTACTTCCTTCTTCTTCTGATTTATTTTCTTTTGAAATTATCGTTCTGTAGAGTTCTTCATAGGTTCCAAACTGATTAGCTTCCTTATCCTTAGATTGATTTAGTAGTTGTTCAATACTTGTTAACAACTCATTCTCTGTTGCTTCATATCCAGTTGGTTGTAGCCATGAAGTTCATAGTTCCACTGCTTTGATTATGCATGAGTGTGTTCTAGCCAAAAAACATACATCTTTCTCATATTTCTTAACAATGTGAGGTGGTATCTGATATCTTTCATACATTCCTGTTTGATATTCTTTGAAATAATACCACATTACTAGATTGAAATTTCTTTCCAATTGTTCAATGTACCTATTGATTTGATTTATGACTGGTTCACCTATTGTCCAATTCACATTAAAAATGCCCAGAAAATAGTTTTTTATAT
Source organism: Thuja plicata (assembly GCA_018584345.1). Lineage (NCBI taxonomy): Eukaryota > Viridiplantae > Streptophyta > Pinopsida > Cupressales > Cupressaceae > Thuja > Thuja plicata. The sequence continues at coordinate 453,845 of MU214320.1, read as the reverse complement.
AGAAAAATATATATACCAATAATGCTCCAAATTTCAATCTTTTTTTCTTGATTTTTCAAAGATTTAGCATCAATTTCTATCTCATCATTTCTGCTAAATCATATATTTTTCCTTTAGTAATGATCTCATATGCAAATCTTAGTGCTCCTCTAGATATGTTGTTTAATTGATGTGCTTGATAAATATGATATCAGATAACCATTGATGCAAATTTCATTTCTTTGTCTACAATATTGCTTACATCAAAAGTTTTTTGATCTTTCTTGTATCTTACTATACCTTCAATTTATGTTCTTGAGTTTGGTTCCTTTACACATTTCTCTCCATTAGCCGATAATCCAGTGACTGCAAAGATGATTTCCTTTGTTATCTCAATTTTTCTATCTCCTTCCATCCATATATAGTCTCTATGTACTCTACTTAATATACATTTGATCCATTCAGCTTCAAAATTATTTAGCATGTGCACAATATGTGTCAGTCATTTTGTCTCCAGATTTCCATACTCTTCATTCAACATTTCATTCTCTTTATAAAGTTCCTTGAAGGATGTACTTATATCTTCATCTTCAATCTCAATATGCTTGCATTGAATATAGGATCTAGCATCTTCTATCAAGATAAATCTGCTCGGTATTCTAGATAATGCCCTAGGTTCATTTGTTTTTGTTGCTTTCAATGACTTTAATTGATATTCAGGTTCCTTCTCCTATGATCCTTCGATTAATACAATCTTCTCATCCACAGTATCTAATATATAATTCTCAAGATTTTTTGATCTTCTAGGGTTTACTGCTCAATCAACTCGCTAAGAAATCTCTTTCTATAAGATGTGTTGGAAATGTTCGCTCAAGTTATTTTCACATAGAATTTATAGAATATGAATTTCATAAGATAAATGTCATTATATATAAAGTCATGATGTCCAACGTTTATTTTTACTAAAACATTTATTGCAGGTTGGCCGTGTTCCTTAGTACCAATAGTAACATGAATTTTATGATAATAATCTCATCTAAATATCTCAAATTTCCCAACTACTCAAAATTAACTTAAGGGACTATTTGATGATTCTAATGAAATTTCAGGTCCCTAAGCAATTACTTACTTGCATAATCGATAGTTGAATTCTGTATGTCATTTGACACAAGGGCTTCCATTGATGTTGCGTAAGCTTCCTTATTTACCCATATCTTCTTCATTTCCTCTCTGAATTATTCTTTATTTACAGTTCTTTTTCCTCTGGTATCTCTATCATCGTCATTAGGAAACTGACATCTAGAGTTGTAGGTGGCATGTCCAAACTTTGAAAAAATATAACATGGTAGTGAAAATGGTCTCCAAGGTTCGGTTCTGACTTGTTTTTTTCCTTTTTAGCATTATAAAGTTGTATGTCCTATTTTTCCACATTTAAAACATGTAACTAACATGTTCATTTCTTTTCTCTGATAGTGTATCGACTTCCTTGTTGTCATTGTTTTGGTTCTGCAATCTTCTGCTATATGTCCATAATGATTACATTTGTAACAATATCCACAGAAGTGTTTCATAAATGATTTATTCATTGTTTCAGATCTACAATCATATTCTTTATGACCAAACTTGTTACAATTATATCAATAATCATTGACAAGTGTGTTTCCAGTAGAACTTACTTGTTTGCTTCAAAAAATGTTTTCTATGTGTCCATATTTTCCACAATTATAGAAAGTAGGCTGATATATATTCTTACCTTGTACTTCCCTCATTTCTCTAGATCTTGATGATTCTCTAATTTCCATAGTAGTGTTACCGATATATCCTAGTCTAGTAGTGTCACTTGGTTTTCTCTGATATTTTTATTGTGCATCAATCTTTTGAATGCTTTGTGTAAGTCTTGTATTGGTTTCTTTTTCAGCTTTCAGGTTTTTCTTCAAGTCTTCATTCTCTTGCTTCAACTTCTGAATTTCTACTTGAAGTTTGAAATCTATGTCACTAGTACATTCTATTAGTTCCCTTCGTGAATTAATATCTATCTGTTGTCTTTCCCATATTAAGTATTTTTGAGTGATTGTTTCTTCGACATATATTTTTTTGAGTTTCAATAATTTCTTTGTAACTTTTAGCATTTCTCATTATTTCTAGTAGTTTTGTCATTATCAAGGCTTGGCTTTCCTATTCCCTTTTCATCAAATTGATTTGATCAATTAAATCACCGTTCTTTTTCAACAAATCAGCAATAGCAACATCAGCTTCCTCAAAATTGACACTCCCTTCCGATAGTTTTTCAATGTCATCAAGGCTCATGTTCAGTGTTTCAGTTAGATCCTTCCTTTTTGCAAATGATGCCCTCAACTTATCCTTCAGATCATGAATCTCTTCACTAGCATCTTCTAGGGCTTCCTCTAACTCTTTCTGATACCTATAACTTTCTATTATGATAGATCTACTCCAAATCTATTAACAATCTCTCTAGATAACGAAAGCACTCTGATACCAATTTTTGTTAATAGTTTTGTAAAGCACTAAGAGGGGGTGGTGATTTAGTACCTCAAACAATTCACACTTTTCCCCTATCAATCTCAAACTTATGATTTTAGGTTTACCTATACTGATATCTATTTTGTCTTTTACCTATAACTGCTACAGTATTAACCAATAACTAATAACTTGCAAATTAACAAATAAATAACTCATAAACATTCAAAAATTTAACAAAATAATTTGGTGTCATAGAAAAACCTTGGTAAGAGGGAAAAATTGTAGTGGGGATGAAACCCACAACTCATCACTGCATAAATAAGGTGCGTAGTAAAGAGCTTACAAATATGTCATCTTCTGAATGAATTTACCCTGTTAGGAGTATTGGAAGTCATGTCAAAGACTACTATGTTAAGAGATTTTATCCCACTTATACAGTGTTCACCCTTTTAAAGGATTTACAATAAGTTCAAACAAAGAACTTCTAAGTCTGGTTAAAGACTACCTGGTTAAAGGATTTAACAATCTTGTTGTCAAACTGTTAGGAATAAATCAACAAGAGATTTGACCTTGAAATGTTTTCTCCTAAATCTTATTAGATATCATTCTACTTTGTTCCTTTCCCTATCTTCATATTCTCAACTATATCTCCTATGTATCTCCATATATCTCTTCTCTATTTCCTTTCCTCATCTATTCATCCTTTTTTCTCTTCCTTTGATCCCCTTTTAAAGTATATGCTTGACCTAATGTCCTCGGTGATTGTTGTGTCTTGATTAGGGTTTCCCTAATTCTTTCATAGGCTATTTGATAATATGATGTCAGCCCCGATAACATTCTTATCATCCTTCTCATCGATAAAACTTTCTGATATCTTTGCCGATAATAATAACCTCTTTTGCTGATAACCTAATATTTTCCAATAGTACTCTATACTTGATGCTAATTACCAGCAATGACAATCTTATCAAAGTCATTCATTTTCCTATTAAGGATTTTTTCAAGTAACAATGCTTCCCTCCCTTTCTTGGGTCATTCATGATGGCACCATAGATCACTTTTGGAATGATTCTTGGAATTGATTCCCCCCTCTATCCAAAATTTGGAATTGGTCTCCTCTAGAGGCTCTCTTGAAGGATGTGTGGGGCATCCATGTTTGTGACTATTTTACTATTGACACTTCCTCTTATCCTCCTTTGGCCAAGTGGAAGGTTCTTCTTTCTTTACATGTTCCTCAAGACCTCATTTTGGCCCTTGAGTTAAACTTGTATAAGAGAATAGTTATTTATACCCCTCAAGAAGATGAAATCATTTGGACCCAATCACATTTTGGGAAATATACTGTCAAATCTAGTTATGAGTCCAATGTTATGACTGATCATGATGATTTGTAGGCCCTCTAGATTACTATGGGGTGTCGTATGCCTCCCCAAGGCTGGTGTACTTTTGTGGTTGGCTATTTAGGGTAGAGTCCTTACTTGCATGAGATCAGATAGATTATGAATCATAACCCTATTCCTTTGCACCTTATGTGGTTACTTCATGGAATCCGCAGGTCATCTATTCTTACATTCCCCCTTCTTAATGGATTGCTAGTATTGGCTCTTTTTCAAGTTTAGATAGTCATTGGTCATTGGAACTAACCTTTTGTCATATTTTAAGAGCTAGTTTTTTCTTCATATGACCTCGCTCTATGCTTCTCTCTGGGAGATTAGTCCTTCCATCATTATCTAGAAGATCTGGCTCGAGAGAAATAATACGATATTTAGGAAAAAATTCTTAACAATATCTAATGTCATTCATAGGACTGAACAATCTATTTATGAGGTTTTCATGACTTATGTTTATAAAATATTAATCATCTCAAGACATTCACAAATTGGGTCAACTTTATTCAAATAAATTGGCCTCTTTTAAAATCTATCCCTTATCAAGGATGCAGGGCACATAAGAATAATGTTGAATCTTGAGCTCATCTAGTTTGGTCTCCTCCCCTTGAGGGATTTTACAAGTTAAATTTTGATGGTGCATCAAGGGTTTGTCTAGTGTTGATGTTTTCATCAGGGATTTCTCTAGGTCAATCATTAAAGTAGTTTGTAGGAAGCTTCAATTGGTATCCAATAATGTTACTAAAATAGAGGATTTGAGTTTAGGTATTTCTACTACCCTTGCATTTAACATAAAAACATATTTTTATCAAGGGGGATTCCATGGTCATTTATCACGAATCACTAATAGAAGAACAAATTGTTGGACCCTTAAATATCATTTGGACAAGTTCATATTGCAACTCCATGCCCTATCTCAATATGAGGTTAAATATTGTCACCGTGAAATTAATATGATTGCTGATTTTCAAGCAAATAAGGCACTGATGATGATTTGCCTCTAGAAGATGTGGAGGTGGATTCCTTATAGTTTTACTATAATTCCTCTAAGTTAATTTCTTCTGATGTGTGATTTTTCGTCATCATTATGGTTTAAATTATCTTGGGCACATTTTTCTTCACTGATCTGACCTTCAATGATGGGGTTGGATGAATGTTACTAGTTACTTAAAATCTTGATATATTTGACTCTTTTTGAGCTATTTCCAAAGACTTCCTTCATGGTTCTTTCGAAGGATATGTTATGGATATATCTTCCACTATGTCATATGAGTCTAGTAAAGCCTTTACATTATCATGGGTAATACCTTGATGGCATTTTCTTTTGGTGTGTAGTTTTCCCTCACCATTGTGGGTTGGACTATCTTGGGTGGATTTTATTTCTCATTTATCCAAATTTCAATGATGAATGTGGATGAATTATCTAAAATATTGATATGTTTAGTTATCATTGAGGTACTGCCATAGACTTTATTCCTGGCCCTTTTCAAGGGTATGCTATATGACTATATTAGTATTTACATTTTTATGGTGTACATTTCATCTCTTCACACTTTGATCACTGATAGTTAGGTTTGTAGGGAGATATGTTTCCTCTTTCTAACCCTATTTTTGGTGGTTTAGTGTCCATCAATTCACACATATAGATGGTGAAATATTTCTTTACACATATAGAATATTGTCTTTAAATTGTTGATGAATAAGTTCATGCTTGGCATGTGATAGGATATGACATGGGGTAAGTGCACAAATATGGGAGACAAAAAAGTGGGTAGAAGATGCCACTTTTTTTATGAAATCGAAAAACTCTAAACTTTGACAAGAATTTGAAGATAGTTAGATTGAAAATTTCAAGATGCGAAAATAAAAAAATTGTAGTACTCTGAATCTAGTTTCTAAACTACTAATTTATTTTGAAAATTGTGGAGATTAATGACCTCAAAAAGGGGGAGCACTAAAATTGGTATTTTTTTTTGTGAAAAAACATAACATAGCGTCTAGTGTCCCCCCCTAAAATGTTAACTTTTTTTTGAATTTTTTTAATCACTCCAGTGAGACATTATATAAAACCACATAGTTTATCATGGATTTTTCAGCTAATTTTTTTATGAGTGTATGATTTTTAACAAATTTCCCAACTGGATACATTTTGAAAACATGAAATTTGTGCATGCTCTCCTAGAAATCATTGAAAAATAATCAAAATCCAAAACTTATTGTGTTTTTAAAGTGTGTAGAATGGATTCTAGTTTCTAAAAAGGTAACAAAGTTTCAAAATTTGATGAACAAGCCAAAATCTAAGCCCAAAATACTACACATTGGTTTTTCACAAAAAATGGACATAATTACAAAAGAAATTAGAGATGAGAAGCTTAACATAATCAGAATTAAAAAAATTATATGGTTAGATAGCTAACAAAGAGATCCATAACAACATGTCATCTAATTTTGTCATTGTTGAACCATGTACAAACTTGACGAGAAGCACACACAAAATAATGTGATTTTTTTATATGTTTTCTGGAAAAAACATCTCAGACCTATTTGAAACATCCAAGCGTTTAGGTTGGATTCCCAAGGAAAATCCAAGACTTAGGCTTGGTGGTTCCAAAAGAAGTTAAAAGGGTGCATTCCCTATAGGACGTAAGCCTTGTTTATGTGAAAATTTTGTGCAATGTTGCATACGGTGCAATATTTTACATTCAATGTTTTGCATAGGGCCTACACAAAATGTAAGAATGTGTATATATATACAAAGAGAGAGAGAGAGAGAGAGAGAGAGAGAGAGAGAGAGAGAGAGAGAGGTTATGAAAAGGATAGAGGGAGAGGGAGAGGGTGAGAAGTGAGAGGGAGATAGAGAGGTCATAAGGGGTCATAAGAGGTCCTAGGAAACATTAATGTGTCCTAGGACCCCCTATGACCCCTTACGACCCTTTAGGATCCTTGTTTATACATCTTAGGAGTCCTAAGGCTTGTTAAGGGGTCCTAGGACACATTAATGTGTCATAGGATCCCTTAAGACCCCTTAGTGCCCCTTACCTTACACTAATGTATGGTAAGAAGTCCTAAGGGGTCCTAAGGGGTCTCAAGGGACCATTTAAGACCCCTAAGATGTATGGTAAAGGGTCATAATGGGTCATATGGGGTCTGAGGACAGATTAATGTGTCCTAGGATCCCTTATGACACCTTAAGACACTCTAGGACCCCTCTCTCTACATATTAAGGGTTGTAAGTGTTGTTAAGGGGTCCTAGGACCCCTTATGACCCCTCACCATACATGGTAAGGGATCTTAAGGGGTCCTAGGAAACATTAATGTATCCTAATACCCCTTATGACCCCTAAGATGTATGGTAAGGGGTTTTAAGGTGTCCTATAGACATTAATGTGTCTTAGGACCCCTTATAAACCATCAATACCCTTTATAACCCCTCTCTCTATATATTGGGGGGCTTAAGGGTTATTAAGGGGTCTTAGGACACAACCACTGTGTCCTAGGACCCCCTACGACCCCTTAGAACACCTTACCATACACTAATGTATGGTAATGGGTCCTAAAGGGGTCCTAGCATAAATTAATATATCCTACAACCCATTATGACCCCTTAGGACCATTTAGGACCCCTAAGATGTATCATAAGGGGTCTTAAAGGGTCATAAGGGGTACTAGGTGATGACATGTAACTGATTGAATGTTTGATAAATGTTAAGTTGAAGATAATGCAAGACATTAAATTAGTTAATGGATTGTATTTTCATTGATGTCAACTTGATATCATCTATACGGTCATGCATATAATGCCAAAGACTTCAGAGAATCAATGGAACAAAGGTTATGCTTTCAACAATGCATAAATCTCAAGTATTCACCAAGTGACAGACAACACCAATGGAGTGCACACCATCGATAAAAGAAAAAGAGAAAATTCATAGTGATACTTGACGAATAGAAGACAGTGTTTCCTGATGAAGCAAAATCATAGGATGCCCGACGAGCTGAAAACAAAGTTGCCTGATGAGTAAAATCCAATGATGCCCGACGGACGGAGATCCTGAAGTTGACTAGAGTCACACCAATGGAACCGGCAGTTGTCACTGAAAATTAACTACAGAGTTGACCGATGGAACAGAGAGTTCAAAAAATGACAAAATATCTAGCTGGCAAGAGCTAAAGATAAGACTTAAGTGGTTGTTTTCTTTGTTTTATTCGACCAGAGTTAAGTAATTGATTTAAAGAAGATTTGTACAGTTGGAAAGAAGATAACTGTGAGATAAATCAGGAGTTATGCTTTAAATCAAATTGGTTGGATTATTTTTCACGTCAAGAATCAAGAATCAAGAAACGGTGAATATCATGTCTATATAAGAGACAAGCTTAATTCATTTCCGTATGCATGGGGAAGGGGAGTGAATAGAAAGAGGATGTTGAAGAGAAACTAATGAAGAAGAACTTCATACAATCCTGATCAATCAAGCTGAAGGAGAGCTAAATAATTCCACAGACACTGATGAATAGTGAGCACATCATCACAAAGTAGAAAGTGTGGAGCACAAAGAATTGAATTGATACATTGATCAGAGAGGTAATGTATTTAAATAGATCTAAAAATCTGCAATTCAAAGTTGCATCAGAAATAGGTCATAGTGTTTTAGTTTAACCATTAAAGCATCAAGTCTCTTAACCGAGCAAGACTTAACAGTCTTCTATATATTGAGGTACATCCCAAGCAGTGCCAAAAAGGTTGATTCATGAAAGTAGCATTGGACTTGCCTGATACCTATTGACAATCTAAGAAGGAGGCTGATTCAAGGATGGTAGCAATAGATGCCCGATACTAAGTGAAAACCTCTATGTATAAAATCCTCTAACAAGGTCACACTTAATAGTGTGTTTGTAACCTTTAACAAGGTTGGCTCCTAACATGGATCACTTCAGAAGAGTGAAAATTTGGGGTACCGGTCCCAGTGGTTTTTTTTCCCTTAATAGGGTTTCCACTTTAAAATCCATGTTTTATGTGTGTATGGTTTATTACTTTACTATTTTACATTTCACATATGCATCTCTGGGTTGATCGGTATACTTTTCTTATTTACTGAGTTTCAATAAATAGTTTTACTACTTATCGGTAATCAAGGAAAGTCGAAAGACAGTTAATCATTATAAGTATTTCATGGCATGCATCTTGTAGGGACTTAATAATCTGAGGTTTATTTGATTGGTGGTAAATAGTTGAAGGATAAATTTTGAGGTCACTGATTCACCCCCCCCCCCTCTTAGTTATTACTAAAAATTGGTATTAGAGCTTGTGTGCTTAGAAGGAAGGTTTCAAGACCTAAGTCATGATCACAAGATGAACAGACGAGATGTGCCCAAGTTGAACAAAAAAAACTTTGCTTCATGGAAAAGCAGGATAAGACTCCACTTATCAGGTATTGGTAATGATGTTACTCAATTCCTAGATACTTAATATGTGTTGCCTATAGGAGTACTTGTAGTAGATCAATTGAGAGAGAAGCATGAGCATAACTGCATGGTAATAGAGCTTTCTTCCTCACTCTTTGATGTTGAATTCAAAGATATCAAGGATTGAAAAACTGCAAAGAAGATGTGGGACAAATTGAAGCTTGTACATGGAGGTGATACAAATGTTCTGAGAGCCAAGGCAGAAAGCCTTAGAGGAAATTTCTATGATCTCAGATTGAAAGAAGGAGAAAACATCACATAGTACAACACAAGAATAAAAGAAGTAGTCAATGCTATACGAGTTGTTGGAGGTACACTTGAAGAGGAGACAGTGGTAAGTAAAATCTTAAGAACTTTATTTCTTGTATATGCTATTAGAGTTTTTGCCATTCAAGAAATGAGAGCAGTAGCAAACAATATAGTTACTCTTGATAGTTTAATTGGTAGACTGATTTCATTTGAGATGAATAACTTTGACAATAGTGTCTTACCAAACTTAGAGTCTGCATTT
>MU214320.1:397144-443859 GCA_018584345.1 Thuja plicata | reverse complement strand
TACAAAGGCAAGTTACCACTTGTATGCTTTAATTGTAAAGAGATTGGACACTTTGCTGCAAGATGTCCTAACATAAGAAAAGATGACAAAAGTAATGACAGATCTTTTGAGAAGAAATCTGACAGAGTTGATAACAAAGATTACAAAGGTTATCGACAATCAGAAAGAAGATATACCCGAGACTACAAGGACAAAGGAAAGAAGGCTAGCTACCTAGCTACTTACAAAGATGAAGTTACTGACACCGAACCTGATTAAGACATAGAGATGGTATTTGTAGCTATAAAGGATGATTAAGATGAAGATGAAAGGTATGTAGAAACTACACTCATATCTAAGGTTAGCAAGAATGACATCTGGATTATAGATAGTGGCTGCACTCACCACATGACCTGTGAAAAAGAAAAATTTAACACTTTTGAGTATTATAATGGTGGTATAGTAAGAATGAGTAATGGTACACCTTATCCAGTTGAAGGTAAAGGAACAATAATGCTAAATAACTTGATTAAATCTAAAAATGCTTATTGGGTAAAAGGATTGAATTATAATCTGTTGAGTGTTTCTAAGCTAAATAATTCAGGTCACAAAGTAGCATTTGAGAACAAGAAGGCAAAAATCTTTAATGAATCAGGAAAACTGATTGGTACTGGTGAATAGACTAAAGGTAACTTATTCTGTCTAAATGATACTAACACCACTTGCTTAATGACTAGAAATGAAGACATATGATTGTGGCACAAAATATTGTGTCATGTGAATTTTGACAACATGATAAAAATAAGAAAAATGAGAAATGTAAGAGGCTTACCGACAATGACAAAGCTAGACAATATCATGTGCAAAAATTATCAAAAAGGTAAAATGACAAAGTCAAGTTTCAAAAGTAAAACCCATACATCTGATGATATTCTAGAATTAGACCATACTGACTTATGTGGACCTATGAGGACAAAGAGTTATTATGGAAATAGATATTTCATTCTCTTTGTTGATGATTACTCTAGAACGATGACAGTTATGTTTCTAAAAGATAAATCTGAAGCATTCAAGATGTTTAAATGGTATAAAGCCATGGTAGAAAAATAAAGTGGTAAGGATTTGAAATGTTTGAGATCAGATAGAGGAGGAGAATTTATATTAGATAAATTCACTAGTTTCGGTAATGAGCATGGTATAAAAGGATAGGTTTCTGCACAAAGAACACCACAACAAAATGGGATTGCTGAGAGAAGGAACATATCAATAGTTGATTGTGCAAGAAAACTAATGATAGAGAAAGACATCACCCAAATCTTCTAGAGGGAAGTTGTTAGCACTGTTGTCTATACACTTAACAGAGTACAATTAAAGAAGGACACAAAGAAGACACCTTATGAGCTATGGTATGGTAAAACACCCAATGTAAGTTACTTCAAAATATTTGGTAGTCAATGTTATGTCTTAAAGGATGATAGAAATGGAAAGCTTGACACCAAAAGTGATGAAGGTATTTTTCTGGGGTATTCTACCAAAAGCAAAGCTTTTAAATGTCTCATCAAGGCCTCTAACAAAATAGTTGAAAGTACAAATGTAAAGATTGATGAATTTGCAGAAAAGAATGAGCTAGAAAGCACAAAATAACCAGAGGACTACAACAAGTTTGTACATTGTGAAGAACCCAACACTCTACCCAAGCAACAGTGCTTAATTCCAGAACAACAGAATGTTGCAACCGAAAGTCAGACTACTGTTATCGACGGTTAGGATAATGATCAAGATAATGTGAAAGGTAGTGAAGAATAGAATAAAGATCAAAATGATGATCAAGTTAATACACAAAGAGCTATACCTATACTTGCAAGACATGTAAGAAGGAACCATCCATAGATCCAGATCATAAGAGATAAGAAAGCTGGTACAAGAACAAGAAGTAAGTCTTTAACCTCAAATTGTTTAATTTGTGAGTTTGAGACAAAATATTTCAATGCTACACTAGATAATGAGGAATGGATAAGTGCTATGAAGGATGAGATTGAGAAGATTGAAAAGAAAAAAATATGGTCACTTGTGCCAAGACCAGATGAAAAGAATCTCATCGATACAAAATGGATATTCAAGAATAAGCTGAACGAGAATGGAGAAGTCACAAGGAACAAAGAAAGAATAGTATGCAAGGGGTATGCACAAGAGGAAGGTATAGACTATGGAGAAACCTTTGCACCCATTGCTAGGATAGAAGGAGTAAGAATAATACTTACTTATGCTACATATAAAGGATTCAAAGCATATCAAATGGATGTCAAGTTAGCATTCCTAAATGGAATACTTGAAGAAGAGGTATGCATTGAACAACCAAAAGGGTTTGTTGATCCAAACAAGATAAATATGGTATGTAGACTTCACAAAGCCTTGTATGGATTGAAACAAGCTCCTAGAGCCTGGTATGAACAACTTCATTCCTATCTAATAAGTATTGGATTTATAAGGACTAGTGAAAATAGTAATCTTTATTTGAAAGAAGATACTGATGCTAACACTTTGATTGCTAAAATATTTGTTGATGACATCATATTTGGAGGCAATGATATGCTATGAAAATCATTTTCTAATGAGATGAGAAAAGAGTTTGAGATGTCTATGTTTTGAGAGATCAAGTTCTTTCTAGGTCTATAGATCATTCAACAAAGTGAAGGTATTTTCGTTACACAGTCCAATTACATCAAAGAGGTCCTAAAAATATTCAAGATGGAAGATTTCAAACTAGTTAGAACACCGATGGCTACAGGATGTAAGTTGACAAAGGAAGACAAGACAACAGAGGTAAATCAAACTTTGTATAGGTCAATGATTGGAAAACTCATGTATGTTGTACACACTAGACCAAATATTGCACATGCAATAGGAATTGTTGCTATATTTTATACTAATCCCTTGGAATCTCATATGACTACAGTGAAAAGAATTTTAAGATATCTAAAGAATACTGAGGAATTTGACTTATGGTATAGAAGAGAAGGAAAATTTGAACTTAAGGTGTTTACTGATGTTGATTGGGCTGGAAATCTTGATGACCTAAAGAGAACAAATGGAGGAGCATTCTTTATGGGTGATAGACTTGTCACATGGATTAGCAAGAAGCAGGGATGCATCTCTCAATCTACTGTAGAAGTAGAATATGTTGCTGCTGCTGCAAATTGCTCAAATATTGCATGGATCAAATAGTTGCTGGAAGGTATGCATATGAAGATCTCAGAACCAATGATTATCTATTGTGATAACTCCAGTGCAATAAACATTTCCAAGAATCCAGTCATGCATTCCAAGACTAAACACATTGTAATCAAGTATCATTATTTAAGAGAACAAGTTCAAGAAAAAGAGGTGATACTTGAGTATGTGCAATCAAAATAATAATTAGCTGATACCTTCACCAAGCCACTGCCCAAGGATACATTTGAGTACTTGAGAAAGAGACTAGGGGTCAAACTCTTGTCTACCAGTCAGTAAAAGACTGAAGGCTACATCAGCCTATATATTATCAGAATATTATTCATGTTGATGCGAGCAAAAAGATGAACTTTAAAGATACATCTATATAGAAAGAGGTATATATCAGAACCAAGCACTAGAGCATATTAATGTATTGCTGATGGATAAGAGAAATTCAAGGAATATATTATGGATGGAGAGAAAAGATTGTTTGACATGAATGTTAGATATTTGTAAAAATATTTGTTTGGCATTATTGTCAAAGGGAGAGAGATTATCCATATTATCATATTCTTCTGAAAAAGAGAGAGATTATCCATTATTAGATTGCTCCATCAGGGAGAGATTATATCCTTAGGGAGAGAAAATTGTATGAAAGTTTATACAAAGGGAAAGTTGTTGGAAAGATAAAAAGACATGATAAAAGAGAGAACAACCAAAGTAGAGAAATTGACACAAGCAAAGGACTCAACACATCAGAAGACTAAAAAGCTGCAAGAATCAAATCTAAGCTAAAATAGGGCTTACCGGTGATCAGACATTTATCGGTTGATAGAAAAAAATGATTGGTAGTTTGATGAATCTAAACTGTTGTATTTCATATTGTATTAGAAATAGTATAGTGTGATAATATATTATGTTGCTATCAATGCCAAAGGGAGAGATTGATGACATGTAACTGATTGAATGTTTGATAAATGTTAAGTTGAAAATAATGCAAGACATTAAATCAGTTAATGGTTTGTAATGTCATTGATGTCAACTTGATATCATCTGTACAGTCATGTATTTAATTCCAAAGACTTGAAAGAATCAATGGAACAAAGGTTATGCTTTCAACAATGCATAAATGCCAAGTATTCACCAAGTGATAGACAACACTGACAGAGTGCACACCATCGGTAAAATAAAAAGAGAAAAGTCACAGTGATACCTGATGAACAGAAGACAGTGTTGCCCAACAAAGAAAAACCATAGGATGCCCGACGAGCTGAAAATAGATTTGCCCAATGAGTAAAATCCAATGATGCCCGACAGATGGAGATCCTGAAGCTGACTAGAGTCACACTGATGGAATTGGCAGTTGTCACCAACAACTAACTACAGATTTGACCGACGAAATAGAGAGTTCAGAAAATGACAAAATACTAGCTGGCAAGAGCTAAAGATAAGACTTAACTGGTTGTTTTCTTTGTTTTATTAGACCAGAGTTAAGTAATTAATTTAAAGAAGATTTGTATAGCTGGCAAGAAGATAACTATGAGATAAATCAGGAGTTATGCTTTAAATCAAATTGGCTGGATTATTTTTCATGCCAAGAATCAAGAATCAAGAATCAAGAATCAAGAAACGGTGAATATCATGTCTATATAAGAGACAAGCTTAATTGATTTCTATATGCATGGGGAAGGGGAGTGAATAGAAAGAGGATGCTGAAGAGAAACTGATGAAGACAAAATTCATACAGTCCTGATCAATCAAGCTGAAGGAGAGCTAAATAATTTTGCAAACACTGACAAATAGTGAGCACAACATCATAGAGCAGAAAGTGTGGAGCACAAAGAATTGAATTGATACATTGATTAGAGAGGTAATGTACTTAAATAGATCTAAAAAATCTGCAATTCAAAGTTGCATTAGAAACAGGTCATAGTGTTTCAATTTAACCATTGAAGCATAAAGTCTCTTAACTGAGTAGGACTTAATAGTCTTCTATATATTGAGGTACATCCCAAGGAGTGCCAAAAATGTTGATTCATGAAAGTAACATTGGACTTGCCCGATACCTATTGATAGTCTAAGAAGGAGGCTGATTCAAGGATGGTAGCAATAGATGCCTGATACTAAGTGACAACCTTTATGTATAAAATCCTCCAACAAGGTCACACTTAACAGTGTGTTTGTAACCTTTAATAGGGTTGGCTCCTAACAGGGCTCACTTCAGAAGAGTGAAAATTTGGGGTACCAGTCCTAGTTGTTTTTTCCCTTAACAGGGTTTCCACATTAAAATCCACGTGTAATGTGTGTATGGTTTATTACTTTACTATATTACATTTCACATATGCATCTCTAGGTTGATCGGTATACTCTTCTTATTTACTGAGTTTTGGTAAATAGTTTTACTACTTATCGGTAATCAAGGAAAACCGACAGACACTTAATCATTATAAGTATTTCATGGCATGCATCTTGTAGGGACTTAATAATCTGAGGTTTATTTGATTGGTGGTAAATAGTTGAAGGATAAATTTTGAGGCCACTGATCTACCCCCCCTCTCAGTTATTACTAACACTAGGACCTCTTAGGACCCCTCTCTCTATATCTTAGGGGTTTTAAGTGTTGTTTAAATATCCTAGGACACATTAATTTGTCCTAGGACCCCTTAAGACCCCTTGCAACCCCTTAGGACTCCTTACCATACACTAATGGGTAAATAGTCCTAAGGGGTCCTAAGATGTCTTAAGGGGTCCTAAGACACAATAATATGTCCTAGGACCCCTTACGACCCCTTATGAATACTAAGAGGTATGGTAAGGGGTCATAGGGGGTCCTAGGACACATTATTAATGTGTCCTAGGACCCCTTATTGCCCCTTTTGACTCTTTAGGACTCCTCTTTCTACATCTTAGGGGTTGTAAGGATTGTTAAGGGGATACCTTAAGACCTCTTAAGATCCCTTACAACCACTTACCATACATTAATGCATGGTAATGAATCTTAAGTGGTCATAGGACACTAAGGTATTTTGGAGTACATTAGTGTGTTCTAGAACCCCTTGTGACAACTTAAGACCCCTTACCATGCATTAATGTATGGTAAGGGATCCTAACGGGTCTCAAGGGCTTGTAAGACATATTAATGTGTCTTAGGACCCCTTAAGACCCCTTACATCCTCTTAGGACCCCTAAGGCATCATAAGAAGTCATAAGGGGTCCTAGGACACATTAATGCATCATAGATCCCCTTAATACTCCTTAGGACCCCTTATCATTCATTAATGCATGGTAAGGGGTTGTAAGGAGTCATAAGGGGTCTTAGGACACAATAATGTGTCCTAGGACCCCTTAGAACCCCATACCATATATTAATGCATCGTAATGGATGCTAAGGGGTAGTAATGGATCCTAGGAAACATTAATGTGTCTAGAACCCCTTAATGTGTCCTAGAACCCATTAAGACCCCTTTCAATTTGTTAGCACTTTTTCTTGTAGAAACAATTTTAATATGACAGTATAGTTGTGTACTTGAATGTAGACTTCTATTTCATACAAAAGCAAGGCTAATTGATGAGGGTATTAGATAAAATATGGGGAAACTATTACCTCCTCCTTTTTTGAGATCCACTGGCTCAGGCAGGTATTACCTATGTATGATTATTGAATGACAGTATCTTTTAAGTGGATTACCTTCTTACTGAAATGCTGAAATGTCTTTTAATGGATCAACAAGTAAATGACTATGAAAAAGACTATGACTATCCTGATATAGAGCTTAATGATCCACACTAGTATTTCGACAACAACAATTAGTAAGGTAATAAGGATTCTCATCCTTCTTCTTTTTTGAGTTCTTATGAACCTTAGGAAGAATAACCTATTTTGATTCTCTCTTAAAGGAATCAATAAACTGAATTGTATTCCTCTAAAACACAATTAATTAAATGGAATGTATATTTGAAAAGGTGAATGATTTGATAAATTAAAATAGTGTTTGGACAATGATCAATTAATTAGCCAACTATAAACCAACGCCTTATCCTTGAGCTATTGATTCAATAAATTCAAATCCACAGAAAAAGATAAATAAAGATACTATAGGATACCTTACACCCTATATGCAACTTGGGTAAAGTGCCCTAAAAACTAGCATGTTACTCCCACACTGCTATATCAAATCCTCAAATATTATTATACTCCCTGAAACTGCTCACAAAACTTAGTCCTTTCCTTGAAAGAAACTTGCAAGTATTTAGACAACTACCTTGTAACCGATATGTTTAAAGTGCCTTATAATTTAAAAATAAAAGAGAATACACAATAAGTAAAGAGACAACATCAATATAGAATAAGATCTGCACTGTATTTTATTTATAAATTCTTGTTTTAGTACATATAGAGACTAAACGCTCAAAGAACTCAGACCAAAATTTAGAAGTCTAGCTTGCAACTATATTTCATCATCTAACTCCAACCTTTTTTTTTTACAAAATAAGAGAAGAGAATTATTTTTAGGCCTAAACCATCTTGGAATCCTTAAGAAGTAAGGATGCTACAAGCTTCAGATGGTTATAAGACCTAACCCTAAAATGCAGAAAAGACAAAAGATAGGAATGAACCAAGCAGTGGAAGGACAAAAATAAAGAATGAAATTTGATTTTCTTCTTTGTCTTCTTGTGATCTTTGGCACCTTTGTCTCTATGTGTTCAACATAGTATCTGATAGTTGTAATGAGATTAAGTGATTGCCATTATAAGCTAACCTACAATTATCTTTAAGATGACTAACCTTCCTGTGCTCAAAGAGCAGGCGCCAAGTGTTTCTCTACTCATCATCAATGATATAAATTTCCTCTGCAACAACTTTCTTCTTTTTAGGATTTTTCAGTGCATCCAATGCTACTACATCATCTTCAGCAAGCCAATTAAATCTCTTAATGCTCTCAAGTTGTGCTATTTTCCTGTTCCACCTAGTATCTGTTATACTCTTGACATCTGTTATAAATTTGTTGATGTCAGTCTCAACCTTAAAGGCTTCATCCAAAATCTTATTATAACATTCCATATCTAATTCTGCACTGTCAGTAATAAATGCCTCTTTCTTAGGCAGTTTAGTATCAAATTCTACTTTCCATGCCTCCAAGGCTTTGATCTAATTGTCATCTCCCTTGATCCGAGGAATAAATCTATTCAAATCTGATTGAAAGAGATTTATTCTGGCCTCAATTTTATTTAACTTGTCCTTAAAGAAAGGCAAAGTTACATTTATCTTTTCAATTTCATCACCAACCTCTGTGACTATCTCTAGAAGATCATTCCTATGTGGTCACAAAGATGCTAACCTCTCAAATAATTGAGTCCTGCTAGACCATGTTCCAAAGTAGGGGTTTAAGATAGAAATAAAATTTGTTACCTCAGCATGCAGAATAGGAAGCTTATTATATGCATTTAAAATGAGATCAGTTTTATCCTTTAATATATCAATCCTATGCTAAATGATACTCATTAATGGTCCTAGGACAATCTCATTGTGCTCCATAATATGTTCCTCTATTTTAGCACTCTCCCATGTTATCTCTATTTGGAGCACCGCATGTGTAACCTCTTTTGGTGATGCAGGGATAACCTCAGGTCTCTCCATTAATTGTTGAGTTAAATATGAAATTTATTTCTCCAAAGCATGAATTTTAATGTAACATAGCTCCCTATCTTTTACAATAGCATTGATCTCTTCCACCAGGCTGTCATACCTTTGTGATATCTATTCAGATTTAGCTACATTCAATTGGGAAAAATGTGAAAATACCTCTAAAATCTCCATATCATTTGTATTATTAAAAGACCATACCATTTGATTACACACCATGTTTTCCTGAATATGTAACGAGGCTGGCTTTTGATCCTTAGGAGCTAGGCTCCACATTACAACAGCCTGGGAATTTGGGTTATAACCAAATCCTTTGATCAGTCCTCCAACCTACACTTCTGATGATAGTTTTAAGTTAGGTTGCTTCCTTATTTGTTCAATTATAAATGTTGAGGCTAAATCCCAGCTTTCAGCAAGTAACATCCCATAGGCTTTGACCTGTTTCCTTTCTTCCTCTAGAGTAATTTTCTCTGTGTAAGGATCATAAACCTGTATAGCCTGTAAGGCTTTAGCTGTTACTTACTCTCCTCCATCCAACTATAGTTTTTTTCCAACTTGTTGTTGCTTATTCCATCTAAGGAAGTCTTTGAACTCTTGGGTTTTGATGAAGTTATCATCATCAAGGAATTGTTGCTAATGAATTAACCTTCATAAATGCATGTTCTAAGAGGTCATTCAACATTTTTCTCTTCATCCTATTGCAACTTTTTTCTTTTTCTGATCTCCTTCCTCAACTGATGGTCAAATGGCCTATTTCCAGGAATAAGAGCACTGACTTTATCTTTTTTCTTCTCTCTTCTCACATAGATTATTGCCTGGGAACACTCTCCAAGTTCAACTCTTTTCTTTTTTAAAGGAGGCTCATTGGTAACCTCAATTTTTGGGACCTCTATTAGGTCAATAATGTTTTCTCCCTCAGCAACATGTTCTTCTTCAACTACCTAATTTACTAGAATGACAATGGGCGAGGGCTATCCTTCATCACTATCATCATCATATTCTGATTCAGAGTGCTCTGCTTGGCCCTTCTCTGGAACTACTAGTGCATCCTCAAATTGATTGAATAGGAGAGTGTGAGATTTGATCATGGCCTCTAGCCTCTTTAAATAAGATAGATCAGGGAAGAACCCCCTAAAAGACAATCCTTTCCTCTTTACCTGCCTTTCCAAGTCCATTAATTCTTTAATTTTATTTTCTCTCAGAATCACTTCTTCATCCTCAATAATGTTCCTTATGACATCTTCTTCCATGCACTGTTCATGCTCATAAGTACAAGGAATGGTTGGGGTTAGAAGCTTATTTTCATTTGCAATAAATCCCTCTGTATCAATGTATCTATACAATGCCACACTCATCTTATAATGGCTTAACCAATTGTTTACCAAATCTATGGCTCTCTTGCCAATAGTAAATTGATATACTTTAAATTGTTTGGGAGTGAATGTCCCTTTCTTGTGAGGATCCAGATGCTCTTTATCTATTAACATAAGCTACCATATAAACTCCATTGCTGCAATTCTGGCAGGAACATGAAATGGAAGTATGTGTGGTGGATGTGAACATCTATATACTATAATCATAGTAAAATTATCCTCCAAGTAGAAATCACCCCAGTTGTGATCTCCAAGCCACTTATCTACATACTCACAAGGCCTCAAAAATTGTAGCACCTTGGTTGGTAATCTGGTTTTATTTACTCCTAGACACTATAGTAATGGATAAAATATCCAGTTCTAAAATGCACAAAACTCACAATCCTTAGTAGTATAATTCCAAATCCTTAACCAAAATTGAATAAGGTTGGGATGACCCTGGTGAACTCTTTGTGGCCTCAAATTATTTAAATCCATCACGGGGTAATTATAATACATTATCAAATGCATCAAGATAGAGTAATGCAAAAACTTAGGTTCCTTTTATTTATTCTGGATGGAAACAAATCCCTCATGCATTCTATCAATAACATACTGAATATAATTATAGGTGGTGCTAGCATGGACATATTGCAAGTCTAAGGTAATCATCAGGATATCTGCAGTGATCCTCTCTGTACCCCCATCCCTACCTAATAATCTACAGATTGAAAAAGCAATTTACTTGATATAATGATTCAAATCCTTACAAGAATAAGGTGCAAGTCCTGGCATGGGGGAAATATAATTCTTAATCTATCTAGGAATATGCCTCTATATTAAACTTTTAACTACCCTAGCCTATTTTTCATACCTAGATTCTTGTTCCTTCAGGTCAATCTCTATTGACATACGGTAGTAGAGGTTGAAGGCCTTCATAAATGAATTCATGTTTAAGGCTACTAGTATAGTGCCATCACTCCTCTTAATTGTCATAGAAAGCACATCATAATTATTTTTTAAGGCTAGAAAAAGATCAGTATATAAGAATACATTAGGCACAACTAATTTAGCTAACCCACATGTCCAAGGGTTTGACACAGGTACAAATTCATCACTATTTTTATAAAAATAATTAAAGAGAGAGTAACCTAATGAACCTGAAGTTTTGGAATCTCGCATATATGCTAGGTCATCATTCAGGATATAATCCTTTGAATTCTTATTTTGTGTTGATCCTGGCAGTAATGTCAAAAATTCATTTGAGAAATTCCTTTTCCTCTTAGCCTCATCGTCCATTTCTTCACTTTTCCCACTAGTGGAAGCTACACTCATTGCTCTACTCATCATGGCTGATTGCTTTTATCACAACCTTTCTGACTAATATTGAAACAAATATTCTCATTGGAAACCCTTACTTCTGAACTATAATGCACTGAAAATAATGTAAGGTTATGAAAACCAACCAAATTTCCTTGAATTCTGAATTGGAAATCTTGATTGCTTGACCTTCCAAAAGCTGGCAACTCTCTTTTATGAAAACACTAATAACTTGGTAATTTCTTCGCTCTAGATTATGAAGGCAATGTAAAGAAAAATGAAGCACAATATCATATATTTATGGCAAAGAATGATCAAGGTACGCAGCTCATAATTGGGTAATCCCATCACTTCTACCTTCAATTTAGCATACTGTGACAACAATGCTTTCTCCTAGCTATAGCCTCTGATTATGAAAAGAAATAAAATTTGAATGAGTGCATAATTGATGAAAAATACTTATTAAATTTGACAAGAGGTCAATTTTGATTTGATTGGTTGATCCTCAGACACCTTAGCTACCTTTCCCAGCTGTCATAACTTCTTTGAATCCTCATTGGCTGATGACTTTTCAACTTTGGCGTGTCAACAACTGTATTAATTTTTACCATGTCTGGACTTTCACTTTTCCTTATTAGCGACCTCGTGACTACAACTTATCTCCATGTCACTAAGAAAAATGCTTAACTATCATCACTTTCCAAGACTTGGCGACACAAGGTATTATTAACTTTAGTTCTACCTTTAGTTTCCTTTTGGCAACCACGCGACTGTGGAAAAGATAAGTCACTAAGATATTTCCTTTACTCTAGGTTTAATCTAAGACTACGCGATCACCGTTGATTTCCTTTTGATTGGATGCCCTTCACCAAGTCTTGTAATCTTTTGGTATGACCCTAAATTATTCTGAGACTTTGTGACATAAGCTTTGTGTCTCTTAATCACTGATTGATTTATCACTTGAATATTTTAACTGGAGACTCAAAAAACAATATTTTAATATTTTTGCTTTTACAGTTTAATTTATTTTGGAGACTACGTGACTTAGAACCTGTCTCATTGTCACTTAACAAATCTCACTTATCAAATCTATCAAGAGGCTCCCCGACTACGATTGATCTTTCTTAGCTCAGCATTTGATGGCCAAAATTAAGTCTCATAATATTTATACCAAACCCTAATATGTCTTCAGACCTAGTGAGTAAAGCATAATGTAACCTTTATTTCCTTATGTCTCTTAGTCGCTGGAAGAAAATACACTTGGCCATCTTATTCAGAGACTATCTGACAACCATTTATCTTAAATCTGATAGCATCTGACAGCTCTCGCTAAGTCTCTTAATATTTCATGTAAACCCTAAATCATCTCGAGACCTGGCAAAAATACTCTTTGTCTCATAATTGCCAAATAGTTTTATTGTATCAAAAATTAATTAGAGACCATGCGACTATACCCTTTATCTTTATCATACTTAGCCACGTGTCTCAATTTTATTCCTTGTCTCCCGATCGCTGAATAACTGTTGACTTTTCTAATGCTAAAAGTGACTTTGTGCCATCTATTGGATCTTACCTCTATCTAACGGCTGTCTCCAAGTCTCACAATATTTTTCTTAACTCATCTTTTATTCTGAGACCTAGCGACCGTGTTACTTTTGAACCATCTTTAACCCTGGCTTGTTTTAGAGACCTAGCGACCAAGGAAAACTCAATGTCACTGAATGATTTGTTAACCGCAGAGTTTATTAGGAGATATCCCGACCACCATTAGATCTTTCATTAGATGGACGGTCTGCGCCAAGTCTCGTAATCATTGAAGCATATTATTTTTCATTAAGAGAGCACAACAAAGGCAATTTGTTGAGTCTCATAACCATATAGAATATTCTCATAACATCAAGAGACTAAGCGACTAATATAAAAGCACATGACCTATTCTCAGGACTTAAGTGTGAAAAAGTAACTTCAAAATAAACACTCAACTGAGAAATTAGGGCCTTTTGCAATTTTTAAATAGAAATAACCTTACGGCTTAGGGTTTTTAACATTTTCAACTAGGTTTTGAGATAAAACATTTATTTGCAGAAGTATATAAGCAATTTTGACCATGAATTTCAACTTTCTAAGCATAAGAGTGATAGGAAACTTCAAAATTTTATAGGGAAAACTCAAAAATAGGAAATACAACCAACAATGGCTCTCTCTGAGGAGGGCTAAACACAAGCTTATGACAAGAATCTTAGAATCTCTTGTTGTAGACCTTTTATTTGATGCTAATTAACCTATTGCTGAAGGGAAACACACAACTAAAAGGGAAACCTACTTATATACATATGATACAAAAATTATTGTGCATTAAAATTTTTATCTTTTCAAATGAAGAAAGGCTTAAAAAATTGCCCATGCACAGGCAACTCAAATTATTCTCCATTCATATTCTTCAGAAGATAAGAATCTTTGCCAAAGATCTGAGAAATGGCAAAAGGTCCAAGCCACAATGACTCAAAATTCTTGTGCTTTCCTTTATCTTCCGCTCTTACATTCCACTGCAAAAAAAGGTCATCTGGTTGGAATTTTCTGTTACTATCCCTTTTGTCAAATAGATATTTCATCTTTTTCTGTAACTTTATGTTCTCCTTTTGGCTATCCTTTTTGATTTCATCCAAATATGTCAATTGCATCACTCTGTCTTGCATACTATCAGAAAACTCTAATTGTTCTTCTTGTATAAACTGGTATACTGGTAACAAATTATTAACAGGAAGTCTTGATTTCATACTATATACAAGTTCAAATGGTGATTTTCCTATTGCCTTTTTAACTGTTATCCTGTTGGCCCATAATGCTAATTTCAATTTTGTATATCATGCTCTCTTGTTCTTCTCAAGAGTCTTTTTTGAAAATATTCAATATACTTTTGTTACTAGATTCAGCTTGTCCATTTGCTTGAGGATGGTATGGGGATGAATATGACATCATTATCCCATACTTCTCACAAAAATCTTTTATCTCATTTGACCTAAAACACATGGCATTGTCCATTACTAACTTTATAGGCACACCAAATCTAGTTAATATATTTTCCATCAGGAATTTAGTAACAACCTTACTTGTTTCCTTTTTTGTCGGGATAAATTCAATCCATTTTGTAAATTAATCTGTGGCTACAAGTATCCAACTATGTCCACCACTAGATTTTTCTGAAAATTCACCTATAAAATCAATTCCCCACATAGTAAAAGGGGCTTCAACACTTACATGATTTAGTAACAGAGCTCCTGAAAACTTTAACTTATTTGTAAACCTTTGACATGGCTCACATCTCCTAACATATGCATGGGTATCTTTGAATAAATTGGGCCAAAAATATCCATCCCTTAGGATCTTATGGGTACTAGTCTTGGCAGAAAAATGGCCTCCACATACCCCATCATGCATTTCATTTAATAGTTTCTTAGATTGGCTTTGATCTAGACATCCCAGTAATACACCATTTCTATATTTCCAGTATAAATCTCCTTGTACTAAGGTGTATCTTTGAGCATGTAATCTGAGACTTCTCTTTTGGTTATCTGTCATAGCATTAGGACACTTGGCATTTTTTAAGAAATATACAATGTCAACATAAAATTGTTGTTTATTTATACTTGTAATTGTTTGATCATGTATCTTTGTTTGATTTACTTGTACTAAATACAAATTCTCTTCTATCATGAGTTTTTCCAGACCTTGACCTCTTACCAATTTTGTAATGTGGATTTCTAGGTTAAATTCCTGAATTCGGTTGATCCACTTACATCTCTTTCTAGTTACTTATGATTGGGTAAGAATGTCCTTTACTACCGCATGAGGTACATATGCCAACACCTTAGCACAAACTAAGTATGGTCTAAAATATTTTACAGCCTTTACTAGGGCATATGCTTTCTTTTCCATCATCTCATAATTCAGTTTTGCAACTTGAATGGATTTGCTAAAAAAGGCTATTGGATGTTCAAACCCCTCATCATCTTTTTGTAACAGAACATCATCAATAGTGTGAAAAGATGCAAAGGAAAATAAAGAAAAGGGCTTACTATAGTTTGGTGATTTCAAAATAGGTGCCTCCTGTACTTCCTTCTTTATTCTCTCAAATGCTATTTGAGCTTCCTCATTTCAATGAAATTTTGCATCTTTCTTTAGCAACTTGATAATTGGTTTGACAACCTCTGCAAAGTTAGCTATGAATCTTCTGACAAAGTTTATCTTTCCTAAGAAAGATTGTACTCCTTTTATATTTTTTGGAGCAGTGACTTTTTGGATAGCTTCTATTCTCTCAGGGTCTATCCTGACTCCATCTTTGGACACTATATGTCCTAGTAACTTTCCTTTTGTAACTGCAAAATGACATTTTATAGGGTTTAGTGAAACACCATACTCTAAAACCTTATTAAAATTTTTCTCTAGGTGTTCACAGTGATCCCTTTCTTTTTTAGAATATGCATTCAAGTCATCTTGATAAATAACCATGAATAGATCAATAAATTATTTAAATGCCACATCCATGGCTCTCTAGAAAGTTTCTCCTACATTTATTAATCCAAAGGGCATTCTGACATAGACATAGGTTCCCCATGGAGTAGTAAAAGTTGTCTTGAATTGCTTTGATTCTTTCACAAGTACCTGGTTGTAGCCTAAGAATCCATCCATCATTGATAGCAACTCACAACCAATTACCTTATGCAACATTGCTTCCATATTTGGTAGAGAATAGTTATCTTTTAAGGAAGCAATATTAAAGTTTCTAAAATCTACACATAGTCTTATGTCACAATTCTTCTTACTTACTAGTACTAGGTTTGAGACCCAAGTTGAGTGTCTGATTGGCTGAATGATTCTAGCATCTTTTAACTTTATCAACTCCTATTGCATCTTAGGAGCCAACAAAGGAATAATAGGTCTCTTCTTCTGTCTGAATGGTTTCATGTCAGTTTTGAGTGCGATTTCATGTTGGAAAAGATCCTCTCTATAAGCCTTAAGATCTTCATATGACCAAGAAAACACATGCTTATGTTTTATTAGTAGTTTTATTAGGTTGGTTCTAACATGAGAGTCTAATCCTTTTCCAATGTAAACTATTTGAGGAGTGGTCTGTGAACCCAAATTTATTTCCTCCAAATCCTAAATCTTGCCATTGCTTATTCCTGATGTTTGTTCACTTTGATTAGTAAACAATGCCTCTAGTTCTACCAATCCTTTAGGAATCTGGTTAGAACTAAGTTGGACAACCTCATCCCCCAGTATACAATCCTTACCATCAATGACTTCAAGTAGATTATTGCAATCCATATGCCAGTCCTCATAATGGTAAAGACACTAAAGAAATCTAAGGATATCTTGGTCATCCTCAAACACTTGCCAGTTGTAAATTTTGTCTGGGACAACTGGTCTTCTTTTGACTTCCACAATTGATACCCCATTTAAGGTCATATCATCAATTTTCAAGGCAACATTGGCCAAGAAATTTTCCATTATGTTTCTAGACCTTTCCATCCAGTTTATATTAAAGGCATCAAAGAATTCTATTTGATCCCAAATAGCATGTCTATACATTTTCAATTTTTCATTCTTTACAACATATTTGGATCTCACCTAGGCTACTAATAATTCTAAGTCACCATAGACTTTTAAAATTTTTATACCATGTTTAGTAGAAATTTCTAGCCCTGGAAACAAAGCTTCATACTCTGTTGTATTATTTGTACATTGAAAAGATATTAGAAAAGAATATTTGAATGTGGTACCTGATGGAGGTATAAATAGAACTCCAGGTCTTGATCCTTCTTTTGAATAGGCTCCATCAAAGTACATCTTCCACAAACCATCATTTTGTACAGATAACTCCTTTACCAAAGGATCAATATTTTCACACTAGTGAGTAGTCCTTTTGATTATGAAATTGTCCATGCCAATGTCAACACAATAATTAATATCTACATCTTCAAGCAATTCTATCATGTGAGGTGTCTTCCCTCTCTAGATATCTTTACATTATTTATAGCTATATTGAAAGTGACATAAGATATATCACACTGTATACTACCACCCATTAAAGCAGTCCATTTTCTAGATAACAACATGCCATAGTGTGGTGGTATGTCAACCACTAGTACACTCATTTATAACATTGTATCTGGACACATGGCTAATTTGTAGGGTAGGGCTTCAATAGTCCAAACAATAGGAATTTCTCTTTAGTCCATTGCTTGGCATCTCCCATGAGGAGTGTCTACTTGTAAACCCATGGATCTCATAATCTCTGTAGGCATTACTGTATTTGATGCTCCTGAATCTATCATACTATTTTTAAGCATCTTTCCATTTATAACTAGTGTTAAGAAAAAGGGGTCAACAACCCCTGTACAAGTGTTTGTGTTTAAGTAAATATGAGGGATCTTAGAGATCATGATGTAAGGCTCTTTTCCCTTGTTGTTAAGTTTCTTTTCAATATGCTATGTTTTCTGAGGTTTTATCAGTGACACATTATTCAAGACTGACATAACTTTATCCTTGTGTTCTTTTATCTTCATCATCTAAAGGAATGGGACCTTCATAGTCATTTGAGATAAGCACTATCCCATATCTACTGGAGTATACTTTACATCAGTGGTTTTATATTTTTCTACAATAATATTATTTTCTTCTATTTGAATATTCACAGCAGGGTCTTCCCTCCTAGATTTCTTATTTTCCACTTTAGGGGAAGAACTTGTCTTTGGCTCTTTAGCCTTTTCCACATGTACATAGTTTTTCTCATTAGCTTTTTTTACTATCTTGACCTTAGGTTTATTTGCATTTTTCCCAGGTCCATCCTTTTTAGGTACATATTTGGCATCTATTTTGTTTTCTTTTATAAAGATGCCTGATGGTTGACTACCAGCATTAACCACCACTCTGTTTCTTAGGAGATAGTTATTCCCAGCTTTGTTCACTAAGTCAGTAGTGATTCTGGCTTTTTCCTCATCAGATTATTTTCTCACTACTGGAGATTCTTGACTTTTTTGGGCATAACACCTTATATGGTCATCCCTTTCTTCTTCTTCACTATCTGATAAAATTTGTTGCTGGTGAATTTCAACTCTTCCTTGCGAGCCATATATGTCATGATTCTCAATTTCTTCATTAGAATCCATATCATGACAAGAATATGCATTATTCATATTATAATCACATGTATCATCTTCATCCTTATCTTGCTCCTCATTTGATTTTAAATCTAAAGAAACAACACAAAAGTCAGGATTGTGTGGTGCCTCACAAGCCTCACACCAGAAGTCATCATTGCACATATGAGTAGCATTTTTATGTAAAGGATCAGGGGTCTTGTTCTCAATTTTCTCTTTTTTTGGTGGTGCAATAGGCTTACCATCCTTAAATTGGGTACCATAAGGGTAGTTTTGCATCCTATTTTGTGGATTGTAATTATTATTATAGGATGGCTTATTGTTTTGTGGAGCCCTATACTCTCTATACTCAGGTTCCTTTTGATTGCTTCTATTAAAGTGTGGATCCTCTCTTTTAACCAACTTCCCTGATATCCTTTTTTTCATTTCTATGTTCATAGATATTTTATAGGCTTCTATTAAAGTCCTAGGATTTTTATCCCTCAATGCATAGCCCATTTTTGAATCAAAGGCATTAAGATATGCATCCAGACATACATTCTGATCTAGCTTCATCTTTTGGAATAGCTTATGCATATCTAATTGAAATCTTGTATTGAACTCTGTTACTTCTTCATTTGAGTTCTTCCTTATGTTGTTAAATTCATTAAGAAAAAACCCTTCATTAGTCTTTTCACCATATTTATCCTTGAAAAGATCAATTAGTTCATCCTTCGTTCCTACAGAACCATGAGATAAGCTCCTAAACCATTCCCTAGCATCTTTTACTAGAGATTGTACAAATAGCTTCATAAGAACATCTTCATGATTGATATTTAAATCATCTATAACATCAAAGAATTTTCTTAAACGTTCTTCATTGGTGACAACATTATTACCTACAAATTTTGGGAGCTTTTCTCCCATATCCTTTGGTATTACATTAGGATAACTTGGAATTCCACTAAAATAAAATTTCTTATACCTTTCTGCAGGAAGAGGCCTCCTTTGAAATTTGTCATTCTCCTTTGAAGCAAAGAATTTTCTATGGTCTTTGAAAAAAGAACCCTTATTTTTTGATGTTGTAGGGTGCTCTGTATCAGTAAAATAAATTGTAGTTAACTACAAGAAGTCAATTTTTATTTTCATTTCAATGGTAGCAGCTTCTGCTTTAGCTTTTTCCAACACCTTAGCCATAGTTTCTTTTTCTTTTCTAATTTTTTCAAGGTCAATGTCTAATTTGGACATTTTCTCTGTCATGTTCTTTTGAGTTTTAGCCTTCTCAACTTCTGTTTCTGCAACTTTACTCTTTCCTTTATCTTTGAAGTCTTGAGAACCTAACTTTTGGTGGGTGCTGGGAATCTCTTGGTCTCTGCGAGACCTCTCTATATTATTTTTAGCTTGATGTCTTAAGGTTCTTTTCCTATACTTATCAGCATATTTTTGCTCATGTTTTTTCTTCTTATGTTCTTTTTCCCTTTTCATTTGTTGAATAAGGGCAAGTTGTTTCACGAGGATTCTTTCTTCCTCTGCAAGCTCATCAAAAGGAACTTCCTTAGAATTTGAACTAATTGTATCAGTTCCTTCTCTCTCACTAGAAGTGCTGGTGACTGCATAGGTGTCTAGTCCAAGAATTGGGGCTTCTAAATACTCTGAGGCACTCTCTTCTTGACTAGATTGGTTATTGTTTTTCCTTCTAGTGTTATTATCTTCACTTCTTGGAGAAGAATCATTGATATTTTCTTGATTTTTCTTCTGTCTCCAAGACATCCTAGTTTTTGAAGTATTGGGAATCCCACTATCCAACTCAGCTTCTAGATTATTCTTCATTCTAGACCTAGTATTCATATTTGAAAATATTTACTTAACTTTTCCACTGATCACAAAGATTTCACTTTTAGAGTCCCCACCCAAAATTCAGAATACTGGATACTACTAGAATGATCTTAAAATTGGAAAAACTCAATTGTAACTTGTTTTTACTTCTAAACACCAGAGATTCCTTATAAGCTTCTTTTCAAGTTTTACACAAAAATCCCCAGTAGAGTCACCAGTTTGTTAAAACTTTTTCTTGCAGAAACAATTTTAATATGACAGTATAGTTGTGTACTTGAATGTAGACTTCTATTTTATACAAAATAAAGGCTAATTGATGAGGGTATTAGATAACATTTGTGGAAACTATTACCTCCTCCTTCTTTTTTGAGATCCACTAGCTCATGCAGGTATTACCTATGTATGATTACTGAATGAAAGTATATTTTAAGTGGATTACCTTCTTATTGAAATGCTGAAATGTCTTTTAATAGATCAAAAAGTAAATGATTATGCAAAAGACTATGAATATCCTGATACAGAGCTTAATGATCCATACTAGTATTTGGACAACATCAATTAGTAAGGTAAAAAAGATTCTCATCCGTCTTATTTTTTCAGTTCTTATGAACCTCAAGAAGAATAACCTATTTTGATTCTCTCTTAAAGGAATCATTAAACTAAATTGTATTCCTCTAAAACACAATTACTTGAATGGAATGTATATTTGAAAAGGAAAATGATTTAATAAATTAAAATACTAGTTGGACAATGATCAATTAATTAGCCAACTATAAACCAATGCCTTATCCTTGAGCTATAGAGTCAATAAATGCAAATCCACATAAAGAGATAAATAAAGATACTATAGGATGCCTTACACCCTATATTAAACTCAGGTAATGTGCCTTACAAACTACCCTGTTACTCCCACACTGCTATATCAAATCCTAAAATATTATTATACTCCCTGAAATTGCTCACAAAACTTAGTCCTTTCCTTGAAAGAAACTTGCAAGTAGTTAGACAACTACCTTGTAACCGATATGTTTAAAGTTCCTTACAATTTAAACATAAAAGAGAATACATAATAAGTAAAGAGACAACATTAATATAGAATAAGAGCTGCACTATTTTTTATTTATATAATCTTGTTCTAGTATATATAGAGACTAAACGCTCAAAGAACTCAGACCAAAACTTAGAAGTCTAGCTTGCAACTATATTTCATCATCTAACTCCAACCTTTTTTTTTTTCAAAATGATACAAGAGAACTATTTATAGGCTTAAACAATCTTGGAATCCTTAATAATTAAGAATTCTACAAGCTTTGGATGGTTATAAGACCTAACCCTAAAATGCAGAGAAGACAAAAGACAGGAATGAACCAAGCGGTGGAAGGACAAAAATGAAGAATGAAATTTGATTTGCTTCTTTGTCTTCTTGTGATCTTTGGTGCCTTTTACTGTATGTGTTCAAGATAGTATCTGATAGTTGTAATGAGATTAAGTGACTTCCATTACATGCTAACCTACACTTATCTTTAAGATGACTAACCTTCCTATGCTCAAAGAGCAAGCGCCAAGTGTTTCTCTACTCTTCATCAATGCTATCAATGTCCTCTGCAACAGCTCTCTTCTTTTTAGGATTTTTTAGTGCATCCCATGGTGCTACATCATCTTCAGTAGGCCAATTAAATCTCTTAATTCACTCAAGTTGTACTTTTTTCCTGTTCCACCAAATATCTTTTATACTCTTAAAATCTGTTATAAATTTGTTGATGTCAGTCTCAGCCTAAAAGGCTTCATCCAAAATCTTATTATAACATTCCATATCTAATTCTGCACTATCAGTAATAAATGCCTCTTTCTTAGGCAATTTAATATCATATTATTCTTTCCATGCCTCCAAGGCTTTGATCTAATTGTCATCTCCCTTGATCAGAGGAATAAATCTTTTAAAATCTGATCCAAAGAGATTTATTCTGGCCTCAATTTGATTTAACTTTCCCTTGAAGAAAGGGAAAGTTACATTTATCTTTTCAATTTCATCACCAACCTCTGTGACTATCTCTGGAAGATCATTCCTATGTGGTTGCAAAGATACTAACCTCTCAAATAATTGAGTCCTGCTAGACCATGTTCTAAAGTAGGGGTTTAAGATAGAAATAAAATTTGTTACCTCATCATGAAGAATATGAATCTCATTATATGCATTTAAAATGAGATCAGTTTTATCCTTTAATATATCAATCCTATGCTAAAAGATACTCATTAATGATCCTAGGACAATCTCATTATGCTCCATGATTTGTTCCTCTATTTCAACACTCTCCCTTGTTATCTCTATTTGGACCTCTACATGTGTAACCTCTTGGGTGATGCAGAGATAACCTTAGGTTTCTCCAGCAATTGTTGAGTCAAATCTGAAATTGCTTTCTCCAAAGCATGAATTTTAATATAACATAGCTCTCTATCTTTTACAATAGCACTGGTCTCTTCCACCAAGTTTTCATACCTTTGTGATATCTGTTCAGTTTTAGCTACATTTAATTGGGCAAAATGTGACAATACCTGTGAAATCTCCATGTCATTTGTATTATTAAAAGACCATACCATTTGACTACCCACCATGTTTTCCTAAATATTTAACAAGGCTGGCTTTTGATCCTTAGGAGCTAGGCTCCACATTGCAACAGCCTAGGAATTTGGGTTATAACCAAATCCTTTGATCAGTTCTCCAACCTGCAGTTTTGATGATAGTTTTAAGTCAGGTTGCTTCCTTATTTTATCAATTATAAATACTGAGGCTAAATCCAAATCTTCAACAAGTAACATCCCACTGGCTTTAACCAGTTTCCTTGCTTTGTCTGGAGTAATTTGCTCAATTTCAGGATCATAATCAAGGAATTGTTGCTGATGAATTAACCTTTCATCAATCCATGTTCTAAGAGGTAATTCAACATTTTTCGCTTCATCCTGTTGCAACTTTTTTTCCTGTTCTAATCTCCTTCCTCAACTGATGGTCATATGGCCTATTTCCAGGAATAAGAGCATTGAATTTATATTTTTTCTTCTCTCTTCTCACATAGATTATTGCCTGGCAATGCTCTCCAAGTTTAACTCTTTTCTTTTTTAAAGGAGTCTCATTGGTAACCTCAATTTCTGGGACCTCTGTTAGGTCAATAATGTTTTCTCCCTTAGCAAGATGTTCTTCTACAACTGCCTAATTTACTAGAATGGGAATGGGTGAGGGGTATCCTTCATCACTATCATCATCATATTCTGATTTAGAGTGCTCTTCTTGGCCCTTTTCCAGAACTACTAGTGCATCCTCAAATTTATTGCACAGGAGAGTGTGAGAGTCGATCATGGCCTCTAGCCTCTTTAAATAAGGTAGATAAGGGAAGAATCCCCCAAAAGACAATCCTTTCCTCTTTACCTTCCTTTCCAAGTCCATTAATTCTTTAATTTTATTTGTTGTCAGAATCACTTCTTCATCCTCAATAATGTTCCTTATGACATCTTCTTCCATGCACTATTCATGCTCATAAGTATAAGGAATGGTTGGGGTTAGAAACTTCCTGAAATTTGCAATAAATCCCTCTGTATCAATGTATCTATACAATGCCATAGTCATCCTATAATGGCTTAACCAATTGTTTACCAAATCTATGGCTCTCTTGCCAATAGTAAATTGATATACTTTAAATTGTCTGGGAGTGACTGTTCCTTTCCTGTGAGGAGAAAGATGCTCCTTATCTGTTAACATGAACTGTCATATAAACTCCATTGCTACAATTCTGGCAGTAACATGAAATGGAAGTATGTGTGGTGGATGTGAACATCCATATACTCTAATCATAGTAAAATTCTCCTCCAAGTAGAAATCACCCCAGTTGTGATCTCTAGGCCACTTATCTACATACTCACAAGGCCTCAACAATTGTAGCACCTTGGCTGGTAATCTAGTTTTATTTACTCCTAGACACTGTAGTAATGGATAAACTATCCAATTCCCAAATGCATAGAACTCACAATCCTTAGCAGTATAATTCCAAATCCTTAACCAAAATTTAATAAGGTTGGGCTGACCCTGGTGAACTCTTTGTGGCCTCAAATTATTTAAATCCATCACAGGGTAATTCTAATACATTATCAAATGCATCAAGATAGAGTAATGGAAAAACTTAGGCTCCTTTTCTTTATTCTGGATGGCCACAAATCCCTCATGCATTCTATCAATCACATACTGAATATAATCATAGGTGGTGCTAGCATGGACATCTTGCAAGTCTAAGGTAATCATCAGGATATCTGCAGTGATCCTCTCTGTACTACTGTCCCTCCCTAATACTCTACAGAGTGCAAAAGAAATGTACTTGATATAATGATTAAAATCCTTATAAGAATAAGGTGCAAGTCCTAGCATGGGGGCAATATAATTCTTAATATGTCTAGGAATATGCCTTTATATCAAACTTTTAACTACCCCAGCCTATTTTTCATACCTAGCTTCCTATTTCTTCAGGTTAATCTCTATTGACATAGGGTAGTAGAGGTTGAAGACTTTCATAAATGAATATCTGTTTAAGGCTACTAGTGTAGTTCCATCACTCCTTTTAATTGTCTTAGAAAGAACATCATAATTATTTTCTAAGGGTAGAACAAGATCAGTATCTAAGAATACATCAAGCACAACTAATTTAGCAAACCCACATGTCCAAGGGTTTGACATAGCTACAACTTCATCACTACTTTTATAAAAATAATTAAAGAGAGAGTAACCTAACAAACCTGGAGTTTTGGCATCTTGGATATATGCTAGGTCATCATTCAAGATATCATCCTTTGACTTCTTATTCTGTGTTGATCCTGCAGTAATGTCAAAAATTCATCTAAGAAATTCCTTTTCCCCTTAGCCTCATCATCCATTTCTTCACTTTTCCCACTAGTGGAAGCTACACTCACTGCTCTACTAATCCTAGCTACTTGCTTTTATCACAACTTTTCTGACCTGTATTGAAACAAATCTTCTCACTGGAAACCCTTACTTCTGAAATGTAATGCGCTGAAAAAAATGTAAGGTTTTGAAAACCAACCAAATTTCCCTGAGTTTTGAAATGGAAATCTTGATTGCTTGACCTTCCAAAAGTTGGCAACTCTCTTTTATGCAAACACTGATAACTTGGTAATTTATTCGCTCTAGATTTTGAAGTAAATGTAAATGAAAATGAAGCACAATATCATCTATTTATGCTAAAGAATGATCAAGGTATGCAGCTCATAATTGGCTAATCCCATCACTTCTACCTTCAATTTAGCATAATGTTACATCAATGCTTTCTCCTAGCCATAACATCTGATTATGAATGGAAATCAAATTTGAATGTGTGCAAAATTGATGAAAAATCCTTATTAAATTCGACAAGAGGTAAATTATGATCTGATTGGATGATCCTCAGACACCTCAGCTACCTTTCCAAGGTGTCATAACTTCTCTGAATCCTCATTGGCTAATGACTTTTCAACTTTGGCTCATCAGCAGCTATATTAATTTTTACCATGCATTAACTTTCACTTTTCCTTATTAGCGACCTCGCGACTAGAACTTATCTCTATGTCACTGAGAAAAATCCTTAACTATGATCACTTCCCGAGACTTGGCGACACAAGGTATTATTAACTTCAGTTCTACCTTTACTTTCCTTTTGGTGACCACACGAATGTGGAAAAGCTAAGTTGCTGAGAGATTTCCTTTACTCTAGGTTTATTCTGAGACTACACGATCACCATTGATTTCTTTTTGATCAGATGCCCTTCGCCAAGTCTTGTAATATTTTGGTATAACCCTAAATTGTTCTAAGACTTCGTGACAAAATCTTTGTGTCACTTAATCGCTAAATGAATTATCACTTGAATATTTTAACTAGAGACTCAACGACCAAGATTTTAATATCTTTGCTTTTACAGTTTAATTCCATTTAGAGACTACGCGACTTAGAACTAGTCTCATTATCACTTAAAAAATTTCACTTTATCAAATACATCAAGAGACTCTATGAAAACTGTTGATCTTCAATCTGATAGCATCTAACAGCTCCCACTAAGTCTCTTAATATTTCATGGAAACCCTAAATCATCTTGAGACCTGGTGATAACACTCTTTGTCTCATAATTGCCAAATAATTTTATTATATTAAAAATTAATCAGAGACCATGCGACTATACCCTTTATCTTTATCATACTTAGCAATGTGTCTCAATGTTATTCCTTGACTCCTGATCATTGACTAACTGTTGACTTTTCTAATGCTAAAAGAGACTTCGTGCCATCCATTGGATCTTACCTTGATCTAACGACTATCTCTAAGTCTCGAAATATTTTTCTTAACTCATCTTTTATTCTGAGACCTAGAGACTGCATTGCTTTTGAACCATCTTTAACCTTGGCTTGTTTTAGAGACCTAGGGACCAAGGAAAAATCAATGTCGCTGAATGATTTACTAACCACAAAGTTTATTAGGAGATATCTCGACCACCATTAGATCTTTCATTAGATGGACGGTCTGCGCCAAGTCTCGTAATCATTGAAGCATATTCTTTTTAATTAATAGATAGCATGACAAAGGCAATTCGTTGAGTCTCATAACCATATGGAATATTCTCATAACATCAAGAGACTAAGTGACCAACATAAAAGCACATGACCTATTCTCAGGACTTAAGTGTGAAAAAGTAACTTCAAAATAGACAGTCAACTGAGAAATTAGGGCATTTTTAAAATTTTAAACATAAATAACCCTAGGGCTTAGGGTTTTTAACATTTTCAACTAGGTTTTGAGCTAAAACATTTATTTGCAGAAGTATATAAGCAATTTCGATCATGACGTTCAACTTTCAGAGCATAGGAGTGACAGGAAACTTTAAAATTTTATAGGGAAAACTCAAAAATAGGAAATACAACCAACACAACCCATTATGATGTAGAGAAACACTGCAAGAAGCCACAAGGTGAACCCAAGTGCTCAACCTAAGAAACTTTGATTCTTCACTGGTATTTCCCTCTATAAGGCTACAAACAAGGAAATCTTTATTTTCTTAACAAACAATCAATCTATTGGGTGAAAAATTCATTTAGGTTCTATGGGTATGAAATCATCCATTGGTTTGTGTAGCACACACCTCAAATTACTAAAACCATTACTGTCCTAGAAATCCTTCTATGTCTACTCTCAAGGTTTCTTGGACTTAACTCTTGATTTTGGGATGGGATTTGGTAAAAAAATTATAGAATTTGATCCAGTTCCTAATAATATATTCCTCGTAGAAAAACCTCAAAGTGTTAGGAAGTGACTCTGGTCCAGTAGCTTAGAATCCCTATAAGGCACACATACCTAATTGGCCAAATTAGGCTTGGTTTGCACTATAGGTGATAAAAGATGGGTGCACAAAATTACCACAACCACATAGGCTTGTCCTAATATCCTTAAATAACTCAAAACAAAAACCTACCAAGTCCCATCAGTCGATCCATTCATTTGTTCATACATTTACTTACTTGACTGGTCAAATACATGACTATATTTGACCTAGGGCTTGACCTCAAAAATCACAAACACAACATTAGCATTATGAGATTTTGGAATCTCAAAGTACATGCCCCTAAATTTCATTTTCCAGGTGGTCATGCAAATCCACTAGATAAATTCCAGGTTAGGGCTACATTTCTTGAACAGACCAAAATTCAAAGCTTTCCTAGACTATATTTACCAAAATGCTTCTAACTTATGCAAATCAACTCTAAATTTAATTAAACCAACTGAAATAGGAAGTAAACTCACAACAATAACAAAATATGCCACTGGTTTTTCTTAGTGGATCTTCAAAATGTCGTACACACTTAGAATGCTCAGAAAACTATTCATATTCCTTCAAAAACTTGTCAAACCATACATCTATGTTCGTGTCTATTTCCCTCTCCTCTCTAAGGGAGTGATTTTATACCTAAACATAGAATCATACCATCGATTCAATTTTCCCTCTGAGAGTTATAACCGATGGAATACCAAATGACACTATGTCGGGTTGCTTGACAATGTTTAACAACAATGCAACTTTGCTCGATAACAATGCAACTTTGCTCGACAACAATGTAACTTTGCTCGGCACCATTTTGATAGTTTTTGGAAATGTTGTAAAAGAAAAACAAACTAACTCTAAATACTTAGGGGGAATCTAGACATGAAATAACCTTGGAATAAGGTTCAAAAACATCAAAATGACAGGATCTCTAGTTTGAATGGCGTAAGGAGACCTTAAGGTTTATAGTGTACCTTAAGACTCTTAACCTTACACAATAGAACAAGATATTACAATAGGATGAGCCAAGGTATCAACCCTTTATTCTTAAAACAAAAATTTATCCTAGACCTAAAAATACAAAGAAAAATATCCTATCACAGAATAAGCTAAGGGTTCTCGACACCATACTCCTCTTAACAAAAGAAACTCAAGTCTCTTAAGTATGTATGTATGAAAATTTGAGTCCATTATTTTCAATGGCTTCAGGTGTCATCCATGAATCATCTTCCAAGGGTTGGTTTTTCCATTTGACTATAAACTAATAGTAAGTTTTCCTTCTCATGTGGTTAGCCAATCTGTTGTCAACAATGTACTCTATCTCTGGAGCAAGTGGATTAGGCAATGTACTCTATCTCTGGAGAAAGTGGATTAGGCAATTCCTAGTGAAATTTATCTGAGTCTAGATCCTAATCTCCTATAGTAGAGACATTATCAACAGTACTTTTAAAATCATAGACGTCAGCAATGTTGAAGATAGGAGATAAACCAACACTAGGAGGTAGATCAATCTTGTAGGCATTGTTTCCACATTTCTTGAGAATTTTGAAAGGACATAACTTCTTCATCATTAACTTAGTGTATTTATCCTTAGGTAACCTTTCCTGTTTTAGATGAATAATCACCATATCTCCAACTTCAAACTGCATATCCCTTCTCTTTTTATCTACACATTCTTTGTATTTAGTGGATGTATGTTTTAGGTTGGATTGGACTTGTTCATGAATGTACTTCATGACCTCAAAAAATATTCTTCTAGAGCACTCCTCTTGGATAAATCTTTCAGATCTCTGAGTTCCATAATACCCCTAGGATGGTTACCATACACAATTTGGAAAGGGGTTAAACCAATGCTTCTATTCACTAATCATTATAAGAAAAATCTGCTTGAGCCAATATGGTATCCCATGTGGTA
This sequence comes from Thuja plicata, assembly GCA_018584345.1. NCBI lineage: Eukaryota > Viridiplantae > Streptophyta > Pinopsida > Cupressales > Cupressaceae > Thuja > Thuja plicata. The sequence continues at coordinate 414,117 of MU214320.1, read as the reverse complement.
CCATGTTCTTGTGTGAGACACCTTATTAAATTCCCAAGAGACCTGTTGAAAAATTCAGTTTGACCATCTGATTGAGGATGGTAAGAAAATGACAGTGACAAAGTTGTACCAAGTTTCTTCCAAAGTGTCCTCCAAAAGTATCCTAAAAACTTTGGATCTCTGTCTGAGATGATGGAAAAGGGTAGACCATGAATTCTAACAACCTCTTTGAAGAAAAAACTTGCAATGTGAGAAGCATCCTGAATGATTTTTCAAGGGATGAAGTGAGCCATCTTTGAAAATCTTTCAACAACCACATACACACTGTCATAGCCAGTCTTGGTCTTTGGTAGTCCAAAAAAAAATCCATGCAGACTCAATCCCAAGGCTTAGCAGGGATAGGAAGTGGTGTATACAAGCCAGCATTTGAGGTATGACCTTTATCCCTCTAACAGATCAAAAAAATTTCCACAAACCTTCTAATATCTGACTGTATTTTAGTCCAGAAATAGAACCTTTTTACTAAATCAAGGGTCTTATCTATCCCAAAGTGCCCTGAAAATATCCCACAATGTTTTTCTTTAATAATATTTTCCCTCATTGAACATAGAGGTATACACAATTGACTACCCTTAATAAGTAACCCTTCTTGAATGATAAACTCTGAGAAATCAATATGATACTTGTCCCCTAATTTCTTTCAAACTTGATAGGATTCCTTAAAGTCTTTATCTTCTAAGTAAATATCTTTCAAAGTAGGAATGCCCACACTTTCCAACTGGATTACTTGAATAAGTAGATTCCTCCTAATGAGAGCATCAAAAACTTTACTAGCTATGCCTTTATTGTGCTTTATGGTGAAGGTGAAATCTTGGAGATATTCCATCCATTTCAAGTGCCTTTGATTAAATTTATCCTATTTATTAAGAAAACTCAAGGCATGATTGTCAATATAAACAACAAAATCCTATGGTAATAAGTAATGTCTCCATTTTATTAAAGACTAAACCATAGCATATAACTCAAAATAATAAGTAGAATACTTTTTCTTTGCCTCATTGAGTTTCAAACTAAAGAATGCCATAGGTTTACCCTAGCTCTCTTTCTTTCATCACACTCTATTGTGAAACTATTATGGAAATTAGGAAGGACCAGTATAGGTTGTTGTGAAACCCTTGTTTTCAAATACTCAAAAGACTCATGTGCATCATCATTCCAAACAAAGTGACATTTCCTACCTCTGTTTATGGTATCAATCATTGGTGCACTAACCCCATTGAAATTATTAATGAAGTTTCTATAAAAGCTAGCTAGTCCATGAAAACTCTTTACCTCACTAGATGATTTAGGAGTTTACTAATTCAAAATGGCTTCAACTTTGGAGGGATCCATATTTAAGTTTCCCTTTGAGATGACAAAGCCAAGAAACACAAGTTCTTCTTGAAAGAACACACACTTATCCAAGTTGATCCTCAACTATTCTTCATGCAACGTTTTCAACACCATATCCAAATGCATTAGGTGATCATGTTCATTCTTACTGAAAATCAAAATATAATCTAGATATACAATAAAAAAGTGATTAATGAAAGGTTTAAGAACCTCATTCACGAATCTCATGAATGTACTTGGTGCATTGGAAAGACCAAAAGGCATAACAAACCATTAAAACAAACACTGATTGGTCTTGAAAGCTATCTTCCACTCATCTCCTTCTCTTATTTTGATATGGTGGTAGCCACTCTGCAAGTCAATTTTTGAATAGTACCTTGCACCTCCCAAATAGTCCATTAAGTTTTCCATTCTTGGCATTGGGAATCTATATTTGATAGTAATCCTGGTGATGGCTCTTGAGTCTGTGCACAACCTCCATGTACTTTCTTTCTTAGGATATAGGACTACTCGAACAACACAAGGACTAATACTCTTCCTAATGAAACCCTTTTCCAACAATCCTTGAATCTGTCTAGACACTTCTACATTATGTTCAGGGGTTAACTTATAGGAATCCTTATTAGGTAGTTTAGATCTAGGGATGAGGTCAATATTGTTACTGATCTCTCTCTTTGGTGGTAAAGACTCTGTACTACTGTCTGCAACTATGCCCTTATACTTATTCAATAATTTGTGTACCTCCCCAGGACCAACATCTCTCCTTGGTTCTCCATTCTTTGGTTTCTTTTTGGACTCAATTTTAGGTTTTACAATGATGGAAAATATGGTGTTTTATTCTCTTTAAGAAATTTCATGAACTCCTTTTCACCTACCAACATCACACTATTAGTCACAATTATATCCTTCTTATCCTCTGGTAAAGGTGTCATTGTGAAACTTATGCCATTCTTGGCTAGGTGTATACATTTATCTTGCCATCATGTTGAGCATTAGTATCATATTGCCAAGGTCTCCCTAATAGGATATGACAAGCATCCATGGCTACAACTTCACATAAAAATTTATCCTTATACTCCCCAATCTGAATAATCTACCCAACACTATTCATCAACTAAGGTATGTCGATCCTTACTTAACCAAGATACTTTATATGGATTAGGATGTGGTATTATTTTTAACCTGATATTTTCTATCATTTATATAGAAGCCAAGTTCTCAATTGAACTAGAATCAAAAATAAATTTACACACCTTGTGATTTACCTTACAAGAGGTCTTGATGGGCATCTTTAAAAGTGTTTTTTTGAACATGATGCATTCTCCTTTTCAGGTGCTATAGGCCTTGAAGTTGTTGTGTGATAAGAGGAAACACTCTCATTTTCATCTTATTGTGTCAACTGCACCCTTCTATCTCCTCGTTGCCTATTTTTACCAATCTTTTCAGGACACCCAAAAGATTGATACCCAATCTAGTTACAAGTGAAGCATTTACCAGTGAAAACACTAGGTCCTCTTCCACCAAATCTTCCCCTACTATTTGATCTCCTACATCTGAAAGTACCTCTATTACTTGACTCTCCCTCTGATTCTTGATTGCTAGATTTGCCTTGGAATCTACCTCTACCTCTGAAATTATTTCCTCTACCTCTATTGTTTTGTTCTCCTTTCCTCTTCTATTTTTCCTCAATCCTAGGTGCCATCTAAAAATATTTGTGTACTGATTCTGGATTAAACAGTCTCATTTCATCTTGTATGTTGAACATAAACCCATTAAGGTACCTTGTGAGCTTCTATTTTTCACTCTAAGGGACTTTGGCCTTTAGTGTCATCTTATGCAATTATTCAGTATAATTACTTACATCAAGGTCTTTCTGTTTGAGATTTTGGAACTTTTGTGGAGTGTAACTTCATAGTCTTCTGGTAAAAATTGTTACTTGATTTTTGATAACATTCTCCTCAATGATGATATATGATTCTTCTCTTCTTCAATCCTTTCATTTTGTAGGAAATTCTACCAACTCAAAGGTGGACCGTTCATCTTGGACATAACAATCTTAACTTTCTAATTTTCAGGCACATCATCACATTCAAAGTGATTTTCTAAAGCTTCTATCTAATCCATGCATTCTTTAGGGTTCATCTTCCCAAGAAACATGGGTATATTTGTTGGAAATAATGGGAAGTATGTACTGAGAGGGGAGGGGTGAATCAATACCCTTAAAATATTTTATCAATTAATCTTTATTCTTTAGTAATCAATTCCTTGCATTACCGACCATATGTGCTATTCTATCTATGCGTATGTAATATCAAATCATAAAATTAATTGCATGTAAAAATTCATAGAAATATTCATGAAATGTAAGTACACATGACACAAGATTTGGTTATGCAGAAAATCCCTGTTAGAAGGTAAAAACTGTGGCGTGGATGTAATCCACAAAACTTCACTATCTGCAGAATGGAAGGGGCCAGTTAAGGCTTACAAGTTTGATCACTTATGATGATCTTACCCTATTAGGAGTAACAATTTTAGATTGGTTAAGGTCTACTTTGTTAAGATATTTAGCAACACTGTTTAGTATGCACTCGGTTAAGAGATTTACAAAAGGATTTTTAAATCCACCTTCCTAAAGGATTTCTTCTATTTGCTACACTTGTTAGAATGCAGTAAAAAATACTTGTTGACCCAAAGATATGTAATACTGAATTGATGAATACAGATACTTTAAGTTCACATGTATAATGTATCACCTATAGTGATTGACTAATACCTCTGTTATGCTTGGTAGCCTTGAATCTTGTTCTTGATAACTGATTCCATCTTTTGCTATCTTTCTGCATAAACCTTCTATCTGATTCTTAGATGTGCTCTTCGGCTACAATCATCATCACATTTTTTTTGTTTTTATTGATTACACATCTATTTATACATTGGATTGACAATTTTACATTTCATGCATTTCAAAGATAACTCTATGATCAAAGGTTTACAACTTGACCTTGAACTCCTAGTTTGCATGTTTACAATCAGTTAGACTCATTAAAATAATTAAATTTTCTTTACTTGTCCCTCAAGAAATGGTTTTAAAGATGTTCTTTAAAGATATTCTTTAAAGATAAATATAAAACTTAAGTGTTTTATCTGACGTGTAAGTTAGATCCATATTCCTCAAAAATAAAACTATCTCTCAGTCGAATAGTGCTCATTTTTATTTGTAGTCTTTCCTCAGTGATGTCTCTGTAGAAATCCGGCTTCTTGGTTTGCTCTGTCGACTGACTGTTGGTGTTTGCTATGAACTTGTGTGTTAGGTTCCTCTATTAACTTGTCTTTCAATTTATGTTGTTAACTACTCTGTCACATTACTCTTTAGGTTGTGTTGTTGGTTTACCTTGTAACCTATCTTTCGATGAAGACTAGTTTCAGCAACCTCTGCAAAATGTTGTGTTAGGTTACACTTTAAACTATCTTTCTGTGATCATGTTACCGATGGTTCCAAAACTATTTCTTTTGTATACTAATGGAAAAATATGATCATCAATCTCCCCCATTGACATTAGTATCAAAAAAATGATATGTACAAAACTAAAATGTTTAGTATATATACATTGTGTTTTACCTTGTCAATATGACTCCCCCTATGTGTATGCCTCAGTATAGTATAGTATATGTACATGTATCTATATATACTTGCCTTTATACATATATTTCCCTTTCACCTTATCACATCAATTCATTTCTCCTTTCATCATATAAATTCTCCCTTTCATCATGTCATATCATTTCCCCCTTTTTTTATAATAATGAAAAAGGTGTTATACTTACAACTTGTCAAAAATGCAGGAATGGGATTGTTGGATGTCCTCCATTTTCTTCTCACATTGCTCCTTTAGATGCTCAAGGGTAATGATCTCTAATGTGATTCTTGCATGCATATCATATATGCTCTCTATAACAGACATTTCTGGGGTGTAAATCAAAGTTCTTGACGATGTCATATGTTGTTTAGTAATGTTAGATTCGGTAGGAGTAGAGCCTAAAGCTCGGTTACCTCATCTCTAAATTTTTATTCTGCCTCTTGAATCTCTAGTCTCAACATTTTTTCTTCCATAATCTTGGGATAATGCATCGTGAATGCATTGTCATTGGTTTTAAGACCTTGTGCACTAGCATTTAGATCTACATCTATCTTTACAATATTTTCACTATTCTCCTTAGTGAATAGCTCTATTGTGCATAGCTTTTGAACTAAGGTTATAGCTTCTAAAATGATTGGTTCAAAATTATTTAGAAGTTTAGATAGCTTTACCTTGTTTTCTACCACTTCTTGGCTGATTTTCTCTATCAATTTGTATTGATATTTCTTCTCTATAGGTTCTTTTATTGCCTTCTCTGCATCCACATTATGTGATGTGATAGCTTCAATAAGAAGTGCTAATTGATCAAGTATTGGAGCATTTTGATCAATGTCGATATTAGGTACAATCTGTAATAGTATTTCCTTTGTGTTCTCCAGTACCCAAGTGTCCTTGTGTTATTTTTTGAGCTTATCTTATATGGATTTCCTTTTAAAAAGTTCTACATACTTTGTAAGTGATTCTGGATCCAATTTCCTCAGGTCACAAACAAGAATTTCTATTATTTCATCTAGTGTGACTTGATTTTTATTCTTTTTCCTCTTCTTCTTTGAAAGTGTAGTGGAGGCACCTGTATACAGTACCATAGCAAGTTCCTTTGCTTGGTCTGGTTTACTTGATGAAGGCTTTGAAGGTGTTGTGCCTTTTTCTTGTTGCTCCATATCTACCTATCGGTTGGGAGTGGACGTCTCCACATCAACCTTAGCTTTATCTACAGCTTCTCCTTTTGTATCCTTTGGAGTGGCATCACATTGCTTCTCTTCTTCACCTATATCTTTCTTCTCTCCCTATGTTTCTTTTTGTTCTTCTTCACCCTTATCCTTGGGTATGCTTGCATAATGGTCAGGTGACTTCTCCTTTTCTGAGATGATATTGATAGCTTGTATCAATAATGGCATTTGTCCTAGTATATTTACCTGTGCAACATCCATTGATGTATCTTGTTCCTTTTCTCCTCCTTGATTGACATTCACATTAATATCTTCATCATTCTTTACTTCATCTGTAGGATCACCTTTAGTGATATATATATATATATATCTTTGATTTTGTCCTTTTCAGTGTCTATGATTGTTTCACCTTCTGTATATCCTAATGATTCCAAAATCTATGGTATGTCATCCATGGCCTTGTTTTCCTATGTTGTTAGATCAACTAGACTGACATCCTTAGCATCATTTATTTGGATGTGTTCAGTGCTTAGTGTTACCTCTTTCTCTTCATTATGAGGCTTCTCGGTAAGAGCTAATACCTTCTTGGGGCTTGTATCCTCTTTCAGTAGGTTAAGTATTTATCTCCAAGTATCATCACTTTCTTTGTCAAGTTCAATCAAGCTTCCCTCTAGTACTTTGCAGGCTCAATTTTTCTAAGAACTTCTTTGAGTATAACTTCATTACTTCATCAATGTCCTCAACTTTAGATTTAGGAGGCATAATTGTGACTAGTGATATTTCCCTCATCTTCTTCTTGGTATGCAATGCATATGTCCACCTTGCAAATATTCTTTCATAAAGAATTTGTGGCATCATTTTGTCAAACTATACAGGTACATATTTAAATGCAATCATTTCCTGAATGATGGCATCTTCAATATTCTTCTGATCCTTGGGAGATAAGGTTAGCCATTACCTAACCTTAGGATCTGATATGCCACCTTTTTAGCGATTGATGCAACAATCTTATCAATTATTTTAGGAATTTTATTATTCTTAGTTTGTGCAGATTCATCATTTTTAGTTTCATCTATGTCCTCTTTACTTTAGATTAGTCTCCTTCTCCTCTTAGATTCTGATGTCTTCTTGATTTGAGGCTTTCTTTTATAATTCCTCACTTGTCCTTTCTTAACTGGTAGTGAGTCTTCTTTTGTAGTTTGACTCCTTGTTCTTGATGTAATAGTTTTTCTTGGCTTCTTTGGGGGTGGTGCATCAGACTCTGTTGACTCAGAGTCACTCACATGTTCACCTTCACCAATGGGCGACTTTCCCTCAGCTTCTTCTATTGGTTTTGTTTCTTATTTATTCACCGACAACTTCTATTGAAGTGTCTTTACCATTTTGGTCTTCTTCCTATCAATTTTGTTCACCACTAGGCCTATTTTGATTCTGGCCTTAGCTTCTTCATAGGTGCCAAACCTTGGTAAATATTTATCTAGTGGTTCATTCAACAATGCTTAAATAGAATTTGTGGCCTGGTCTATTTTTATCTCATACTCAAGTGGTGCTAACCATGCTTTCCTCGGTACAACAAGTTTGATCAAGGTGGTATCGGTGTCCACCATAAAACATATATCATCCTTATACTTTTCCACCAGTTGCTCAGGTATCCTCATCCTTTTCTACATTCTGTCCTTAATAGTGTTGAAGTATGTATCCATAGTTGATTCAAAATTATCCCCTAGTGACTTAATATGTTCACTAATTTGTATCGTTACTGGTCGGGTTGTGTCCCAATTGAAATCACCGACAGATGGGAATAATTTCTATAAATAGAAAAATGTACACATGAGATGTGATCTGAACTTACACGAATTGGATTTGGATGATTAGATAGTTCTCTTTTTCTCCTTCAGTTGCTTCAATAGAAGCTCAGATAGATCTAGTTGTAATCCCTTCTTCACAATCTTATGGGAAGTGTCTGCTCCTCCACATGCTATACTGTTTAACTTGCTAGCTTGGAATACCTTGTATCCTAGTACACATGCACCAAACTTAAGTTTTGGATCAGTGATGGAGTTTACCTTTAATCCTCTATCGTTCCATATTGCACCTATCATCTTTTCTATCTCGGGTCGAGAAGGATGTTTGAGTGCTTTGATTTTGTCAATTACTGGATAACCGGTGATAGTGTGAATAACGTCCTTGGTGATTGGTTTTGGTTCATCCAACCAAATTACCTTGTCATGCACTCTGCTTAGCACTATCTGAATCCACTCAATTTTAAACTCGTTCAGGAATATTAAGGCATTTTTTAGCCCTTTCACTTCAATGTGTTTATGCACATCCTTGATGGTTCCGTTTGTGCAAAGCTTATTGTAAGATTGTTTGACCTCAAGATCTCCTATCTCAACAATTTTTCAATGTATGTATGCCCGAACATCCTTGACAAGAAAAACCATAGATGGTATGCTTGAGAATGCTCTAGTGTCATCGGGTTGTGAGGTAACCTCAGAGAAAAATTTGTAATGTGACTCCTTACAGGTGGAGTTCTTGATCAGTTTCACCTTATTGTCTTTGAAATTATTGATCTTAGTTACAAGGGATGTGGTTGCCATGATTTCACAAATTTAGGGCTTTTCCCATAAAACAAACTGTAATCTTAGTGATTCTTAGTTACTCACTTGTTCTGCTATAGCTATTGAAGATCAGAATTTGTCATAGTAGCTGTGAAGGTGCTCATGAATCTCTCTGCAACATTTTCACCTTTCATCACTCTGCTATTTTCTCTGCTCTCAAATCACTTGGTGAATGAAATGAGGCTATCCATCTCCCTTTTATAGACTCTTCCCTAAGTGGCACATTTAATGATTTACCTACTTGTCGAGTGTCGAAGACAGAGTCGCTTGGGTAAAATGCCAACTTCTCAGCTCAGTGTAAGTGTTAACTCACTTTAGTTTTTGTATGTTCACCGGCGCTGCTCGGTATGAAGCAAAGAATAAATTGTAGTTTTACATGATAAACGACGATGCTTGGTTTACATTGACAACTTGGCTTTATATGTATACCGACAATGCTTGGTATGTTTTGACCATTCAAATTTTATATGTTCACTGATAATTCTCGGTATGTATTGACCGACGAGATTGGATTTACAATTTCATAACAAGTAATACCATAATGCATCTATATTTATTCTGATTTAGCATATCAACAATGTATAATGGAACTAATGTAAAATATAGCTTTGTATAGTGCAGTTCCATACTTACTTGTTGTGCTTAGGTGGGGTTGGTGATGTCACCAGATCCATTGGATGAGGTGTCACCAATTGTGGTGCTCAATCAAGCATCTTCATTGTTTGAATCTTTGCTCCACATTTTCTTTCTTATTCTCCTGATATATTCAATGGTGTTTCCATTTGCAAAAGTGATTGAATCTATCACTCGGTCTCTATAGTCCTTGCTTAGATGACCGACCTTATGACAGTGTAAGCTTTCCATTCTAGAGTTAGTCTAGTTCCTTTATCTTCCTATCCATTTCCTCTTATAGTTTGCAACAATGTGTCCATACCTACCACATGTTGTGCAATTTACCCATATGTTGTAATCCCAAACATATGAGTTACCAAATCTTCTTAGTTAATAAGAATTATCTTGTTCTTTTGGCTTCCATGCTTGCATTTTGTTCTTCCTACATTCAAGAGATGTGTGCCCATGCATTTTGCAAGTAGGAAAATATTTTTCCATGTAGGATTCCTTCTTTGGTTGTTTCACCTTATATTTACATTCATATGCTTTATGTCCATGATTTTTACAGTTATAACAATTTCCTATGAATGTAAATGTGGATTTAGGAATACCTTTATCTTTGCTCCTGCAAACATTTGAATTATGGCATGGTTTTCCATAGTGATTGTATGACTGCTTCATTGCTCTTGGATTTTTGTAGACATCTTTGTGATCAGATTGATTTAATGATTCTCCATTCTTGGTATACCCTAGTATTTTATTATTGTTGAGTCTTCTTTGTCCATCTATAAAATCATCCATTCTTTTGGTGCTTTCTTCAGCTTTCTTGATCATATCATTGTGTTGTTGCTGAATTCTCACTTCATGCTTCAGTCTTTCATTTTCTTCTCTTTGCTCACCAATAGCTTCCAATTTCCCATTGAGTTCTGTGTTCACTCAATTGTCCTCATTAATCATAAGAACTATTTGATTGGTGATCTCATGATGATGTTCAGTAAGTCTTTGTATCTTAGTTTCTTTCTCTTGCAGCTTTTCAGTGATCTTCCTTCTGTCATCAATAGCTAGTGTCCTTTCTTGTTCATCTTGTCTAGCATTATTCATAACATCAATTATCCTTACCATCTATCTTGACCGATTTACAATATCTTTACTTGTTCTATCAGATGTTGATTGATTTCATTCAGACTTGTAATACTTCCTTCTAATGTGTCCAATGAATTGCTAAATGTAGATCCTGATGACTCAAATAAATCAGGTATCTCTTCTTCATGATAGTTCATTTCATGTTTCAGAGTTTCCATAGCTTTTGTTTCATCCAGTAGCTCTCTCATCTTGATTCTTTCTTATTTATATTTCTCATAGAATATCTATATCTCTAGCTTTTGATTCTCAATATTCTTATCAAGCTTATACTTCTCCATTGTATGATATTTTCTCTCAAGTGATTTAAAATTTTCCAAATAAGAGATCTAGCTCTGATACCAATTGTTGGAAATAATGGGAAGTATGTACTAAGATGGGATAGGTGAATCCATACCCTTAAAACATTTTATCAATTAACCTTTATCCTTTAGTAATGTGTACCTTGCATTACCAACCATATGTGCTATTCTATCTTTGTGTATGTAATATCAAATCATAAACTTAATTGCATGTAAACATTCATGAAATGTAAGTACACATGACACATGATTTGGTTATGTATAAAGACCTTGTTATAAAGTAAAAAATGCAGTGGGGATGCAACCCACAAAACTTCACTATCTGCATAATGGAAGGGGCCGGTTAAGGCTTACAAGTTTGATCACTTCTGATGATCTTACTTTGTTAGGAGTAACATGTTTAGATTGGTTAAGGTCTACTTTGTTAAGAGATTTAGAAACACTATCTAGTGTGCACTCGGTTAAGAGATTTACAAAAGGATTGTTAAATCCACCTTCTTAAAGGATTTCTTCTATTTGCTACACTTGTTAGAATGCAGTAAAAAATACTTGTTGACCTGAAGATATGCAATCCTGAATTTCTGAATATAGATCCTTTAATTTCACATGTATAATGTATCACCTATAGTGATTGAATAATACATTTGTTCTTCTTGGTAGCCTTGAATCTTGTTCTTGATAACTGATTCTATCTTTTTCTATCCTTCTGAATAAACCTTCTGTTTGATCCTTAGATGTGCTCTTCAGCTACAATCATCATCACATCTTTTTTTTTCTGATTGATTGTACATCTATTTATACATTGGATTGACCTATTTTAGGTTTCACACATTTCAAAGATAACTCTATGATCAAAGGTTTACAACTTGACCTTGATCTCCTAGTTTACAATCAGTTAGACTAATTAAAACAATTACATTTTCTTTTTTGTCCCTCAAGAAATGGTTTTAAAGATATGCTTTAAAGCTAAATATAAAACTTAACTATTTTATCTGACGTGTAAGTCAGATCCACATTCCTTAGAAATAAAATTGTCTCTCAGTAGACTGGTGCTTGGTTTTCTTTGTAGTCTTTCTTTAGTGATGTCTCTATAGACATTCTTCTTCTCAGTTTTCTTTGTCGACTGGCTATCGATGTTCACTGTGAACTTGTCTATCGGGTTCCTCTGTGAACTTGTCTTTCAGTTTACACCATTAACTGCTTTGTTGGGTTACTATTTAGGTTGTTTTGTTAGTTTACCTTGTAACATATCTTTCAATTAATATTAGTTTCGGTGACCTTTGCAAACTGTTGTGTCAGGTCGCACTTTAAATTGTCTTTCAGTGATCATGTTACCGACGGTTCCAAAATTGTTTCTTTTGTATACTAATGGCAAAATATGATCATCAATATCTTCTTTCTGGTCTTTTCTCCCAACTCTCTCAAGAGATTCTATAAATTGTGCTTGGTCTGTAGGTACACCTTGCCTTTCATCCTACTGCATATCCTCTTTTTCTTCTTCTTTAGAGTCTCCTTGACCAGTCTTCTCGGCTTTGAGGCCTTCAACTTTTTAATTTCTTCTTCCATCCTTTTGTTCTTTGCTACTTGTTCTCTGAAAATCTTAGCCAACTCAACATTGCTTATTCTTGGGGAAAATTCTTCCCCTAGGGGGTCTTTTTTCATGTAACCCATCTTTGTCTCTCCCAAGGTTCTTTTAGTGGCGCTAATACCACCTGATGTAGAGCAATGCTGCAAGAAGGCACAAGGTGAACCCATTGCTCAAATAGAGAAAATTTGTTTCTTCACTGGTATTTCCCTCTATAAGGCTACTAACAAGGAAATATTTAGTTTCTTAACAACCAATCAATCTATTGGGTGAAAAACTTCATTTAGGTTTTATGGGTACAAAATCACCCATTGGTTTGTGTAGCACACACCTCAAATCACTAAAACAAATAATGTCCTAGAAATCCTTCTAGGTCTATTCTTGAGGTTTCTTGGACTTAACTATTGATTTTTGCATGGGACCTAGTAAAAAAATTAAGGAATTTGATACCCTTTTAGAAGTTATGACAAACCCCAAAGTGGCAGGAAGTGACTTTGTTCCAGCACCTCAGAATCCCTATAAGGCACACAGACCTAATTGGCCTAATTAAGCTTGGATTGCACAGTAGGTGATAAGATATGGGTGCACAAAATTACCAAAACCACCCAAGATTTTCCTAATATCCTTAAATACCTCAAAACACCAACCTACCAAGTCCCATCAGTTGATCCATTCATCTGTTCATACATTTAATTGCTTGATTTGTCAAATACATGAGGATATTTGACCTAGGGCTTGACCTCAAAAATCACAAACACAACATCAACATTCTAAGCTTTTGGAATCTCAAATTACATGCCCCTAAATTGGATTTTCTAGGTGGCTATTCCAATACACTAGATAAATTCCAATTTAGGGCTACATTTCTTGAATAGACCCAAGTTTAGAGCTTTCCTAGACTATGTTTACCAAAATGCTTCTAACTTATGCAAATCAACTCTAAATTGAATGAAACCAACTGCAACAGGAAGTAAAATCACAACATTAAAAAAAAAATTTCTTAGTGGATCCAAAAAAGTTGTACACACTTAGAATGCTAAGAAAATTTTTCATATTCCTTCAAAAACTTGTTAAGTCGTACATATCTATTTGTGTCTATTTCCCTCTCCTCTCTAAGGGAGTGGTTTTATACCTAAAAATAGCATTATACCATTGATTCAAATACCCCTCTAAGATTTGCAACTGATGGAATACCAAACGAAACTATGGTAGGTTTCTTGACAATGTTTTGAGAATAATGCAACTTTTCTCATCAACAATGCAACTTTTCTTGGCAACAATGCAACTTTTCCCGGCAACAATGCAACTATTATACACTGAATTTTGCGCCTCTGATCCCAAGCTCTCTTGGTCTTGATAATCCAATATAACAAGGGAGTCATCTCAAGGTTGTGGGACCTTTGCTAACCGAGATGAGACTTCTAGATTCTAGGCTGGTTCCTCTTGGATAATCACCTTAGCTTGCTCTTAAACAAGAAAGTAAACTTGAGGGGAAAAGGGTTAGAAGGACTGCATGGAAAGGGAAATAACTGAAAGCAAACTACCTACTAGGTGATGCACCAAATTTGACATGAAAACATAACACACACAGGGCTAAGTCCTGGGTCAACTAACTTGAATTGGAGATAAAACACAAATCTCTTGTATAGGCATGCATTAATGTTTCATAACAAGGTCATGATTAAACTTATTAAGAGGAAAGACTTCACAGTTAACAGCTCAAACTAAGACACTAGTTACAACCTGCAAGAAAACATACTCTTCTGCAAGTAGATGCTACACATGGGACATGATTAAAAGGAAATAAAATCATTCACAATTAACCCATCAACCATCTACAATGCATACAAACCAGCAGAAAAGAGACAAGGCTGACACAATTCAATAAATTGATTCCAAGAACTTCAAGCTCTGCATATTATTTCTCACAATGAATTGTAGACTTCTGCAAAAATACATCAAGGACAGAGAAAATGTCACAAGAATTCCTCCTTACATAAATCCGAACTCCTTACAAATGAGTCCTCAACTCATACTTATGCTTTTTTTAGCCAACTGCATTTTGGAGAGCAATAACTTCTTGATCAGATTTTGGCCTGTCCAGCCACCGCTTAGCCCTTCAAAAGTCTACAAAATACCACTTGGTGACCCAAAAGTCATACCTAGGAAATATCAACATAAATGCCCCTTCACAGAAGCAGTCTTATCCCTCAAGAAGAGTCACAAAAGTCTATGAATTGCAATAACTTTTCTGCAGCCCCAAAAATGCATCCTCTGACCCTTTCAAAAATCTGATCCTTCCAGCGTCTGAGAAAATATCTAATATATTTCTGTCTTTGAAAAAAATATGATTATCCCCTTTGCCCTCTGTGAGTGAGCGACGAGCTTTCTGTTCTTTGACCTGTCGCACTCTGAATTTCTTTTTCTTTTTTTATCGATATTGAAACAAATCTATTTCAGATATCAGCAGACCGTTCGGTGCACAATTTCCTGAAACCTAGAGTTCTTTGATTAATCCTGGGATAATGCAAACCGAGAAAAATATCTCTCATCTAAAAACTGAACAACCTGGGCTCTGAAGACGGAAAACATGGTAAATGCAAATGAATGCATCATCAACTCTGAATAAATTCTGCTCTAATAGTTCATCGGTTCTGTCAACATCGCTGCTACATTTTTTACCTTTTGAAAGATCCTTGCGAGTGAGCAACACATCCTCTATTATTTCTCATCGCATACTCGCCACCCATCTTTAATCTTTTTTTCAATTTTTGCGATTGAGCGATGCGTTAAAATTTGCTTAGTCATTCCATGTCTATCGCATACTCGTGGCACTTTTTTTGCTCTGCTTTTGAACTCATGTGAGTGAGTGATGCTTCCTTTACTGACAGCTCATCACACCCTCACGAGTTAACCTTTCATATCACCTGAGTCTCGGTGACTGAGTGCCTATGCATTATGCTTTTCAGTTATTCCATCATCGCACACTCGCGGGCCTGAAAATTTTGCTTTATGACTGATTGCGAGCGTGCGACAATATTTCTTCTCCTTCATCGCCTAGTCACGAGCTGCTTTCTGATCACCCTCTTTTACTGGTGACTGAGCGACGACCTTCACTTTTAAACTCATCGCATAGTCACGAGCTAACACTTCATCATCTGATAACAGTAGCGAGTGAGCGATGAGTTGATCATTTCCTTTGGTCGCTCGATCGCGGACCTTTATGAATCTTGAATTATGCCTGTGCGACTGAGCGATGCATCCCATCTTTAGCTCGTCACACACTCACGAGCCCTTGATACTGACATAAAAAAATTGCTGCGGGTGCACGACATGCATAATATTTACTCATCCCTGACTCGCAAACTAGGAACCTAACCTACAAAAGACATCGCGACTGCGTGATTATCATTGAAACACTGAACCCGCTCACTCACAGACAGACCAAGAACAGACAAAAACTGATCACGATTGCGCGATGATAATTATTATAGCTCGTCGCGCACTCGTGCAACTTAAAGACTTTGACATAACTTCATCGCGATTGCGTGATTTTCTTCCAAAACAGCTCATCACCAACTCGCAGACAGATCAGACCTACTCAAATATAGCTCGCGACTGCACGATGACATGATTTACAACTCGTCGCGCACTCGCACAACTTAAAAACATTTTATAACTACTGACGCGACAAAGCGAGCAGGCATAAAGCATAACTTCAAAAAGGGATTTGACCTCTTTTCGTGCGGCAAACAAAGAGGATTTAAAATCAGAAAGCCCAGGAAAGAGAAGAAAGAAAGAAATTCAGAGAATGAGTATGAATGTGATCCAACAGAACTGAGAATTTTACCCTACTCCATTCAAAATATAGCAAATTCACCCGATTGATCTTGGTACCGAAAATTGGTAAACAAGCACTTTTAGGAGGGATAAAGGGATTAGACGGTCACACAGGGCAGACCAGGCCAAATTGCATTGGATGGAAAATTTGGGCAACATTTTGGTGACTTTTGCGGGATGTCAGCCTGCTAGACATGAAAACTAGTAGCCTATTGACATCAAACTATCCATTGGGCATGGAGTCATGTCTTGAGCACAAAACTTGATAGGGAAAAACTCTGCACGTGCACTTCTTGGAAAGCATGGAAACTACACTAGAAAGCAGGGAAAGGAAAAAATAGGGAACTGCTTACAAGAAAACAAGGACCTACAGAGAGGGATTAACCTCAAAGCAAGGCTTCAAGTGGAAACCATTCACTGAGATTGGTAGGGCATCTCTGTTAAGAGTTGAAAGCTGGAAAGTGTTAGATCCTCTGCACTCTATTATAACGAATGGCCCACTCCAAAAGGAATAAAATTTTGTGTGCTTGCCAGGTCTAGACCTGAACTCATCCCACTTGAGAACTACATCTCCAACCTTGAAGTTCTTTCCCCTGGCTCTTTTGTCAAAGCTCCTTTTAGTTTGATTCTAATGGAATTCCATATCTTTCATAGATTTGTCTCTGATTTCTTCCAATTCCATCAATTGAGCA
>MU214320.1:379172-391336 GCA_018584345.1 Thuja plicata | reverse complement strand
AACATAACACACACAGGGTTAAGTCCTGGGTCAACTAACTTGAATTGGAGGTAAAACACAAATCTCTTGTATAGGCATGCATTAATGTTTCATAACAAGGTCATGATTAAACTTATTAAGAGGAAAGAATTCATAGTTAACAGCTCAAACTAAGACACTAGTTACAACCTGCAAGCAAACATACTCTTTTGCAAGTAGATGCTACACATGGGACATGATTAAAAGGAAATAAAATCATTCACAATTAACCCATCAACCATCTAAAATGCATACAAACTAGCAGAAAAGAGACAAGGCTGACACAATTCAATAAATTGATTCCAAGAACTTCAAGCTCTGCATATTATTTCTCACAATGAATTGCAGACTTCTGCAAAAATACATCAAGGATAGAGAAAATGTCACAAGAATGCCTCCTTACATAAATCCGAACTCCTTAAAAATGAGTCCTCAACTCATACTTATGCTTTTTTTAGCCAACTGCATTTTGGAGAGCAATAACTTCTTGATCAGATTTTGGCCTATCCAGCCACCGCTTAGCCCTTCAAAAGTCTAAAAAATACCACTTGGTGACCCAAAAGTCATACCCAGGAAATATCAACATAAATGCCCCTTCACAGAAGCAGTCTTATCCCTCTAGAAGAGTCACAAAAGTCTCTGAATTGCAATAAATTTTTTGCAGCCCCAAAAATGCATCCTCTGACCCTTTCAAAAATCTGATCCTTCCAGCGTCTGAGAAAATATCTAATATCTTTCTGTCTTTGAAAAAAATCTGATTATCCCCTTTGCCCTCTGCGAGTGAGCGACGAGCTTTCTGTTCTTTGACCTGTCGCACTCTGAATTTCTTTTTCTTTTTTTATCGATATTGAAACAAATCTATTTCAGATATCAGTAGACCGTTCTGTGTACAATTTCCTGAAACCTATAATTCTTTGATTAATCTTGGGATACTGCAAACCGAGAAAAATATCTCTCATCTGCAAACTGAACAACCTGGGCTCTGAAGACGAAAAACATGGTAAATGAAAATGAATGCATCATCAACTCTGAATAAATTCTTCTCTAACAGTACATCGGTTCTATCAACATCACTGCTACATTTTTTACCTTTTGAAAGATCCTTGCGAGTGAGCGACACATCCTCTATTATTTCTCATTGCATACTCGCCACCCATTTTTACTCCTTTTTTCAATTTCTGCAATTGAGCGATGCGTTAAAATTTGCTTAGTCATTCCATCTCTATCGCATACTCGCGGCACCTTTTTTGCTCTGCTTTTGAACTCATGCGAGTGAGTGATGCTTCCTTTACTGACAGCTTGTCGCACGCTCACGAGTTAACCTTTCATATCACCTGAGTCTCGGTGACTGAGCGCCTATGCATTCTTCTTTTTAGTTATTCCATCATCGCACACTTGCGGGCCTGAAAATTTCACTTTATGACTAATTGCGAGCGTGCGACAATATTTCTTCTCCTTCATCGCCTAGTCATGAGCTGCTTTTTGATCACCCTCTTTTACTGGCGACTGAGCGACGACCTTCATTTTTAAACTCATCGCATAGTCGCGAGCTAACACTTCATCATCTGAAAATAGTAGTGAGTGAGCGATGAGTTGATCATTTACTTTGGTCGCTCATTCGCGGACCTTTATGAATCTTGAATTATTCCTGTGTGACTGAGCGATGCATCCCATCTTTAGCTCGTCGCACACTCGCGAGCCCTTGATACTGACATAAAAAAATTATTGCGGGTGCGCGACATGCATAATCTTTACTCGTCGCTGACTCGCGAACTAGGAACCTGACCTGCAAAAGACATCGCGACTCCGTGATTATCATTGAAACACCGAACCCGCTCACTTGCAGACAGACCAAGAACAGACAAAAATTGATCGCAATTGCGCGATGATCATTATTATAGCTCATCGCGCACTCGCGCAACTTAAAGACTTTGACATAACTTCATCGCGATTGCACGATTTTCTTCCAAAACAACTCATCGCCAACTCGCGAACGGATCAGACCTACTCAAAAATAGCTTGCGACTGCGCGATGACATGATTTACAACTTGTCGTGCACTCATGCAACTTAAAAACATTTCAGAACTACTGACGTGACAAAGCGAGCAGGCATAAAGCATAACTTCAAAAAGGGATTTGACCTTTTTTCGCGCGGCAAACACAGAGGATTTAAAATCAGAAAACCCGGGAAAGAGCAGAAAGCAATAAATTCAGAGAATAAGTATGAATGTGATCCAACAGAACTGAGAATTTACCCTACTCCATTTAAAACATAGAAAATTCACCCGATTGATCTTGGTACCAAAAATTGGTAAACAGGAACTTTTAGGAGGGATAAAGGGATTAGACGGTCACACAGGGTAGACCAGGCCAAATTGCATAGGATGAAAAATTTGGGCAACAGTAACTTTGGTCGAAAACATCTTGAAATTTTTTGGAAATGTTGCAAAAGACAAAAAAACTAACACCAAACACTTAGGTGGAATCTAAACATGACATAACCTTGGACTAAGGTTCAAAAATATCAAAATGACAAGATCTCTGGTTTTAATGGCTTAAGGAGACCTTAAGGTTTATAGTGTACCTTAAGACTCTTAACCTTACAAATTAGACCAAGATCTTACAATAGGATGATCTAAGGTATCAATCCTTTATTCTTAAAACAAAAATTTATCCTAGAACTAAAAATGCAGAGAAAACTATCCTATCACAGAATAAGTCGAGGGTGCTCGACACCACCTTAGGACCCATTTCCATGCATTAATGTATGGTAAGGGGTCCTATGGGATCTTAAGGGCTTATAAGATATATTAATGTGTCCTATGATCCCTTAAGACCCCTTATGACCCCTTAGGACCCCTTACCATACATTTGTGTATGGTAAGGGGTCGAAAGAGGTTGTAAAGGGTCCTAGGACCCCTTAAGAACATTTATGACCCCTTTCCATACATTAATTGATGGTAAGGGGTCTTATGGGATCATAAAGGGTCCTAGGACCCCTTACAACCCCTTAGGACCCCTTACCATGCATTAATGTATGGTAAGGGGTCTCAAGCAGTCTTATAACACATTAATGTGTCCTTGGATCCCTTACAATCACTTAGGACCCCTTACCATGAATTAATGTATGGTAATGGGTCATAAGGGCTCTTAAGGGGTCCTAGGACACATTAATGTATCCTACAAACCCTTAAGATCCCTTACAACCACTTAGGATCCTTTACCTTACATTAGTGTATGGTAAGTGGACGTAAGGGGTCTTAAGGGATGCAAGGACACATTAATGCTTCCTACGACCCCTGAGGACTCCTTACCATAGATTAATGCATGGTAAGGGGTCCTAATGGGTAGTAATGGTTCCAAGGGTACATTAATGTGTTCTAAGACCCATTAAGACCTCTTACAAACTCTTAGGACCCATTAAGACCCCTTACAACCTCTTAGGACCTCTTACCATACTCTAATGTATGGTAAGGGGTCCTAAGGGTTCTTCAGGGGTCCTAGGACATATTAATGTGTCCTAGAACCCCTTAATACCCCTTACCATACACTAATGTATGGTAAGGGGTTGTAAGGGGTCGTAAGGCATCCTAGGACAAATTAATGTGTCTGACAACCCCTTAAGAAACAAGAGGACCCCTTACCATATATGAATTCATGGTAATGGGTCCTAAGCATTTGTAAGGGTTCCTAGGACACATTAATGTGTCCTACAACCTCTTATGGACTATTAGGACCCCTTACCATACATTATTACATGGTAAGGGATTGTAAGAGATCTTAAGGGGTCTTAGGGCACATTACGATGTCCTACAACCCCTTAAGATCCCTTACGACCCCTTACAATGCATTAATGTATGATAATGGGTCATAAGGGGTCCTAGGACACATTAATGTATCCTAGGATCCCTTAAGACCCCTTACCATTAATTAATTCATTGTAAGGAATCCTAAGGGGTTTTAAGGGGTCCTAAGACAAATTAATGTTTTATAGGGCTTGTTTTAACTCCTTACCATGCATTAATGTATGGTAAGGGGTCCTAGGATGCATTAATGTGTCCTTGGACCCCTTAAGATCCATTATGACCACTTACAACCCCTTACCATACACAAATGTATGGTAAGGGGTCCTAAGGGGATGTAAGGGGTCTTAAAGGGTCCTATGACACATTAATGAGTCTTATAAGCCCTAAATACCAATTAGGACCCCTTACCATACATTAATGCATGGTAAGGGGTTTTAAGGGATCCTAGGACACATTAGTGTGTCATAGAACCCCTTAAGACACCTTAAAACTTGTTATGACCCCTTACCATGCATTAATGCATTGTAAGGGGTCCTAAGGGGTCATAGGACACATTAATGTGTCATAGGACCCCTTATGACCTCTTACAACTCATTAGGACCCCTTACCATACACTAATGTATGGTAAGTGGTCCTAAGGGGACATAAGGGGTCTTATGACACATTAATGTGTCTTACGAGCCCTTACACCCCCTTACCATACATTAATGCATGGTAAGGGATCCTAAGGGGTCACAAGGGGTCCTAGGACACATTAAGGGGTTCTATGACACATTAATGTGTCCTGGGACCGTTTAAAACCCCTTAGGGCCCCTTACCATGCATTAATGTATGGTAAGGAATCCTAAGGGGCCGTAAGGGTTCTTAAGGGGTCTTAAGACTCATTGAAGTGTCCTAGGACCCCTTATGACCTTTTATTAACCCTTATGACCCCTTACGATACACCAATGTATGATAAGGAGTCCTAGGGGAATGTAAGGGGTCTTAAGGGGTCCTATGACATATTAATGTGTCTGACAAGCCCTTAAGACCCCTTAAGACCCCTTAGCATACATTAATGCATGATAATGGATCCTAAGGGTTCGCAAGGAGTCTCAAGGGATCCTAGGACACATTAAGGGGTTATAGGACACATTAACCCCTTAGGATCCCATACCATGCATTAATGTATGGTAAGGGGTCCTAAGAGGTCTTAAGGGGTCCTAGGACACATTAACCCGTTATGACCTCTTAGGACCCCTAACCATACACTAATGTATAGTAAGGGGTCCTAAGTGGATGTTAGGGGTCTTAAGGGGTCCTATGATACATTAATGTGTCTTAAGAGCCTTTAAGAGCCCTTACCCTACATTATTATAAATCTAAATTTATAAATAATTTTAATATTACAACCTGTAGAATACAAACGTCGTACACAATCATATATATCTTGTTTGGAGGAACACCATAGATGCTAATAAATAAATATCTGGATGTGAGGATCACTACCTTTGATTTTATTCAAATATCATCTACCTTCCTTTCACCTCTCCTCTAACTCACCACTTTCCTCAACCACTCCAATCCCTTCAAAAATCTCTCCACTCATGGACAATTATTTAATTGTAGCATTCCCAGATGCTACATTTCTCCCTCCTCTAGTGTCGGCAACTCATCCAAAAAGTAGAAGTTTCTAATTTTCATCTTAAACAACTTAGGAAATCCTCCTCTCTCTCCAAAGTTCTTTGGCAATTTTTTTTCATTTTGAATCATCCTCCAATGATGAGAATTGTAAGTTGGGCATCTTTTAGAGAGAAGAATAATCACTACACTTAGCCAAGCCAAGTTAGTGACTTTATTGGTAGATTTAAGCATTTGCATACTCAAATTTCTTATCCTGTGCCTGATGTTGATATATAATGCATTTTTATTACTAATTTACAAAAGGACATTAGAGATAAGATACTCCTTACTGAGTTCTATGCCTTTTCCCAATTGTGTGTAGTGCTTCATCATTATCAACTTCAAGTGAATCAATTTAAGAGAAACACTCCAACAACTATTGTTACTATTGATAAGAGTGATATCGTATCTGATTTCAATAAAATTTAGAAGACTAACAACTACATCAAAATCAAAAAATCATTTAAGATAGTTGATTAACAAGTGGAAACAACATCCAAAGGTGTGGCTCCTTTGTCCTCTATGTTTAGACCTCATAATCTTACTCCACTTTCTGAATCTTTGCATAATGTGATGTTGAAGTT
Source organism: Thuja plicata (assembly GCA_018584345.1). Classification (NCBI taxonomy): domain Eukaryota; kingdom Viridiplantae; phylum Streptophyta; class Pinopsida; order Cupressales; family Cupressaceae; genus Thuja; species Thuja plicata. The sequence continues at coordinate 385,265 of MU214320.1, read as the reverse complement.
AATGAATACAAATATGATTAAAATTCCTCCTATCAAACCAATTGACCCATCCAAACCACCCTCTAGATTCTTTGATCCCAAATTTGTCTATCGATTCAATCGTCAACCTTGTCATGATATTGAAAAATGCTATTCCTTGAAGAATGTGGTTCAAGACCTTATTGATTATAATAATATATTTGTAGATGTTGATATCAACCAAGGAAACAAATAAGTTTCACCCCCCTAATCAGAATTTGGAAATATACACTTATACTTTACCATCTCATTCAACCAATACTATTGAGTAACCTTCTTCTCTCACTGATTATGATGAGACAATTGATGAAGCCACTCATATTGTCAACCAAATTGAACATGTCCAACCTCAACATCCACCTCCATGTTGCATTATCTTTGTTCCTTATGAAACAATTAAGGCACCTCATGGTCCTTTGTACATTATTGCTAGGGTTGTTGGTATTCTTTCCCATGGTACCCTTGTTGATCCCACTTGCATGGTGAATGTGATAAATGAAGAGAATATTTTTAGTAAATGATTGCATAAATATTCCTATGACAAATCTGATGTCTTGATTCAAACTTGCAATGGTTTCCTTTATCCTTCTCATGGTTCCAATCAAGTTAAAATTGGTCTTCCTTGTCTTACCTCTATGAATGTCGTGGCTTCTTGTATTTATAAATGTGTTAAATTTCCTCATAATGGAGAGATCATGACTGTTAACCATAGTATTTATCATCCTAATGTACCACAAGACATCTTTGATCTTGATTTCTTTTGGCCATAGATTCCTCAACCAACTAAAGTTCATCCTGATTATCATTTTTGATCATACCAAGACTTTAAGATTCAAAAGATTTGCTAACTTAAAAAATGTAAGGATGATCCTAGTTGTGGCATTCTTCCTATACCATTTATTCCTCCTTATCCACATATTCTTCCTATCATCTCTCAACCTATTCTAGCTCCTTCCTATCCAAACCCAAATATCTAGCAAAACCAAACATAACCATCATGCTCATGATCATTGTCACAAACATCACACTAGAGCCCATGAAAGTGTTTCTCAAAACATTTATTCACCTCATACACCTCCTCATACTTAACTTTCCTTTGACCAACCCACGCCTGAGCCTATGAAGGATGTGAATTTAAATAAAGTTAAAATGAACAAACATAAAAATTTTATTTGTATCTTGGATTCTATTACAATTAATATTGATGAGGAAGATATTCTTGATGATGATGTTCATAATAATAACAATGATATGCATGCTAGTGATTATGATGATATGTATGAGAATTTTGATCTTGATAATGATTTACTAGCTATACTTTCACAACAATTATCTATAATGAACACAGTGACCTCTCTTCACAGAAGGGTCCTTGTTTGGCTATTTTTCCATCTATTGTACTTGATGTTTCTCCTCTTGCAAGTTGTCTTCCTTCCCTAAACACTCTAGACCAAGATGGGGGGCAAGTGATACACTTGACTAGATCCTCTTGCATAGTGGAACCTTTCTTTTATTTTTTTGCTTGTTTGTTGTGATGTGTTTCCCTCATGTTGTGTTTCTTGTTATATGTTTTGTTTAGATTTCTGTAAATGAACCTTGTCTCTCTATTCATGAAAGGTGATAAGGGAATAGAAATGTTGTAATCATTATTTTATTTGTATCTTACTTCTTCTATATGTTATTACATGTTATGTTGTACATGTTCCATTGTTTGTAATTGTACTTTTGTGTTGTCTATTTGGGATGATGCAAAGAGGAAACACTTATTATTTTTGGTCTCTATTATGCCAATCAAAAATAGTCTTCTTTGTGACTCTTCTATGTCGTTCTTTATTTTTTTTTAGTTCTACTTCTTTTGGGGAATGATGATAGTTAATTTTGACATAGTTGTGATAAAAATGAGTTATCATATGACCTACTACCCCACAGTTGATAGATCCCTTTCGTGCTCTCTTTTTTCATGTGCTAATTTTCGTTAATTTGTCCTTTTTGAGGGTATTTCATAGTGGAAACATTTATAGTGGATATATGTATTCTTTGTTAAGGTTATTTCTCATGTTAAGGCATTTGCAATAGATTTAATGTGGGGGCATACACTTTGCACACACGCATTGTTTATCAACGATGATTTACACTTTGGATCCCTTATGGACATACAATCCTTAAGGACTAATCCCTCCTTTTTCTTTCAATCCCTTATGGACATATAATCGCTAAGGATAGATCATTATTTTCCAAATCCCTTATTGACATATAATCTTTAAGGATAAATCCTAGATGGATTTACTAGCACAACACACAAACCCTACTAGAACTTTCAATGCCATATTTTGTAGTGCTTTTGTGTGGTCTACAGTAAGGCATACAATCTTACTAGGAATGTTGGTCACACTTTCCTTTCTTTGTGTGGTTCATAGTGAGACACACAATCTTACTACGACTAAGGTAACCACACCTCTCTCTCCCTCTTTCTCTTTCATGAGCGATGTCTCTCTTATCATAGTTTTTGATTTGATGAGGACATAAGTCACTTGGGGGCTTGATGTTTCCTCGTCTCCTTAACTTTGATGAGATCATCTTATGTATTTGATCTACTTTACTATGAGCATGAGATTTTTGCATACTCCCACTAAAGTGGGGGCTAAATGTATAGGTCTAAAAAGTTAGCACCCATTAATTTGGAAGCTCTAGGACTAGTTTGGGCCCCATTTTAGTGATCACCTCAATTTTTGGTGCATTTATGCTTGATTTTCTCACTTTTATCTCTATTTTACCCCAAGTCACTTAATACTTCTTGGACCCCACAAATTTTGCATTGAAATTTACCCTTCCAAGTATTGGTCAAACCAATTTTGACCTATACCTTGGGGGTTTAATATGGTAGTTTTTGGGCCCAATACATGGTATTTTCATTTTCCTACCCAGTGAGGTTGGCCTCTGCAAATTTCAACCCCAAAATCACTATAAAAAGAGGCCTCTTCCCTTCATTTTTCCATCTACTATCCATTATATCTAGAGCATCCATAATATACATATAGATGCAAGTGATCTCTCACTTACAATAATTCAATTCCAATGTACAATCAAGAGATTTTTGGTGATTTCAAGCAAGCAAGTATTTTTCTCGAAGACTTGAAGGATTTATTCCATCCATTCTCCAATCCTCTCTTTCTTCATTCAAGCATATTGAGCACACATACATCCATGATCCATGATTTGGAAAAATTAGATCTATTGCATTGGTGAAGATATTCTACATTATACAATTCAACATTCCATCAATAACAGATACATCTTTGTGGGTATAGAGCATCTGTATCCATCCACAAGGGTTTGACAAGCAAGGTGAATACTTACATTTATCTTTTTTTACGTGCTTTACTTATTTCATTTCAAGGTTAATTTCGAAAAGAGGGCTTGAACAAGGAAAGCCCCTTTCCCTCAATAATTTCCCCTTCTCTCTTGTGTGAAAGGGAAGGTTCAAAATGCAGATTTAGCTACAGATATGAGAACCCAATTGGAAGAACTTTCTATATTGATTTTTCATTTAGGACTCTAAAAGTATCAGGTATAGGTCAAACCTTCAACCTATACCCTAGTATTCAGAGTGCATAATATTTTTATAGATAAATAAGGACAATCAAAAGACTTTCGTAGATCAAAATTTTGTCTCTAATTTTGGTCATCTTAGGTACATGTCAAACCTTCGACCTATACCTAGGTATAGGGTGAACAACTTTTGACCTGTTCCCAGAATAGAACAAAGAGTTACAGGTTTCATGGTTGGAGATAAAAAAATATTAGATTCAGGTATCGGGACATTCCTGGACTCTGTAAGATAGAAAATGAGTGTTTAAACACTTTCTTCCTTTGCCATTTTCAAGTACACACATTATTATTTCTACATCTTCCATCTAATTTAATAAATTAGATCAGATCTTCTATTGTACCTTGCTGTTACATCTTATTTTAGTCATAGACATAATAGCTTTTATCACTTTCTTCTATGCCTCACAAAGAATACCCTACATTCTCCCCTTAGCTAGATCTTGCATTTGTACCCTTTCATCCTTTGGGTATTAAAAATCAGATTTGGCTTGAGGATAGGATTTTGGATCATTCAATGTATACATGTGATTTGGTGGTCTACCATTGATCACCATTTCACCATATAAAATTATATCATATAATATTATTATATTTAATATTATATTATATATGATAGAATATATAATATATATTACATCATATAATATAATATTATAGATAATATAATATAGCATATATTATATATAGTATAATATTACAATTTATTATATTGTTATCATATATTTTTTAGTTTTTATTTATTCAAATGTATCAGGTATCAGATAGCTATCATGTACCCAATACCTATCAAATACCCAATGTATATCAAGTACTCAATACCTCTGACACAACTAGGATTTGCTTTGGTATTTTCCTTGTATTTTGGATTTGGGATGTGAAACCTGTTAAGATAAACTATCCTATACCTAGAACCCAGTCTCTAGACATCCACCAGAAGAAGAGAGAAGTTATCAACACGAGAAATGTATTTATTGAGGTGTGTATAAGCATACAATAAGCTCTGCTTATATAGGCAAGAGCATATAGAAAACAAGGATAGTGTTGAGACACTTGTCTCAACATGGAGGAAGTAGAATTATAATAGAACTCTACAATATCCTCAAGATAAGTTAGAGTCCAAATAAGACTCAATGATATCCATCTACCTCATTAATGAGGTTACCTAAGTAAACTTAGATAAAGAGTAAATTGGTGGAACAATATTACTCCAACACCCCCCCTTAAGTACAACTTAGGGAGTAAAAATAATGTAGTAGAGAGCTATATGGGTCCTGGTAGAAAAACCATGTTAGGTACCCCTGTACATCTACAAAAAAATCTCTCATAATCGGAGAAAAGGGGAAAACCCAGTGGGAGAAAACTCCTCTCCAAAAGAGAGAACAAAAAAATGTTGAAAAATATTGAAAAGGAAGGAAAAGGAGCACTCCTCAAGACCCACCAAGGACTAATTCCTTGAACCCTAACATCAAATGCAATTGAAGATAGCATGGAGATGCTAAAGGTTTTGTGAATATATCTTCAACCTATTGATTTGTAGGAAAATACTCAAAAGACAAAACACCATCTTGAAAGAGTTGTTGAATGAAGTGCATGTGGATTTCAATATGTTTGGTGTGTTTTTGTTCCACTGGATTGCAAGAAATATGGATGGGCACTCTAATTGTCACACCAAAGAGTAGTAGGATGAGTTATTAGAAAGCCAAACTCGACCATCAACTGTCAAAGCCAAAGAATCTCTTGACTAGCCAAGACATCTCTTTGATACTCAGCTTTAGTTGAGGATAATTCAATAGCAATTTTATTTTTGCAAGGCCAAGCAACAAGACCATAACCAAGGCAAAAAACAAAGCCTGAGGTAGAATTTCGATCATCAACATTGTTAGAGTAATTTAGCAATTGCTCTTTAGTGCTTAAGTTTCACTTAGGCAGTTTCTTTAGTCTTAGGAAAGTTTCTATTTCCTTGAAGTTGCCCTTTTAGGGTTTCGACATCCTTTATAAGGATTGTCCTCTTTGTATTTCGATAAGGAGTTTTGTAAATCACTTTACATTGTTGAATATAGAACATATTTTCTGTCAACATGTGTTTGCACTCTCTGGCCTATCGGCCGCCATAGCTGATTCCTTCTCTCTTCTGTCTGTTTCATTCTGTGTAATAGTCTTTGCATGCAGGTGATCTTGGTTGCATTGCATTTTAGCAATCTTAACATGGTATCAGAGCCACTCTGCAGCTGGCTGTTCGTAGTTTATTGAAGCAGCGAGGGTTTGAAGCTCTCAGATTCCTTTCCAGCATTAGTCTCTGGTTCTGGGGGGGTCTCTTTTTTTCGGAGTTGTTTGAGCCAAAAAGGACTCCACCATTGCGTCCAAAAGGCCCGGGAGAGTCGAAATCATATAAAATTTTGACTATTTTGGGCACCGGGGCTCTGGGAAAATTTTCTCGCCCTACGAGGGCCGTACGACACGCATTTC
>MU214320.1:341575-378428 GCA_018584345.1 Thuja plicata | reverse complement strand
TGTGTTTGCACTCTCTGGCCTATCGGCCGCCATAGCTGATTCCTTCTCTCTTCTGTCTGTTTCATTCTGTGTAATAGTCTTTGCATGCAGGTGATCTTGGTTGCATTGCGTTTTAGCAATCTCAACAAACATCACTAGCCCAATCTAAATTAGTGAAGCCCATAATCTCAGTAGAACCTGATGCATAGTGAATGCCAAACTATATAGTGCCCTGGATATACTGTAGAATGCTCTTAGCTTCTTGCAAATGACTCTCATGAGGATCTTAAGAGAACTGTGAGACAAAAATAACTACAAAGGAAGCATTAGGATGACTGTGTATCAAGTACAAAATGCTGCCAACTAACTACCTATACAAGGTAGAATCAACTGATGGAGTAGTAGAGTTGGTAGACAAAACAACACCTGAATGAAAAGGAGTAGGGGCTAGTTTGCAATCAGCCATTCCAAACCATTGGAGCAAATGAAGAGCATACTTCTTCTGGAAAATGGAAATACCAGTAGAAGACTAATGAATTTGAAGACCAAGGAAACAATGCAAGAATCCAAGGTCAGTCATGTCAAAATGTTTCATCAAAGCTCTTTGATTTTTCTCATTCATAGCATGAGAACTCCATGTGAGTATCAATTCATCCACATAAAGAACATGAATGAGAAGATCCCCTTCATGCCGCTGAATGTAGGTTGTAGGATCAAAGCGAAACTTAGTGAATCTAGAAGCAAGCAAAAAAGTATCCATCTTATCATACCAAGCTCTAGGAGCTTTCTTGAGACCATATAATGAACGTCAAAGCCTAAAAACAAGTGAAGAATTATGTAGAAAACCTAGTGGTTTCTGCATATAGATCTCCTCTTGAAGATCACCATGTAGGAAAGAAATCTTCACATCCATCTAATACACTAACCAGCCCTTCGATGCAACAATAGAAAGTACAAGATGAATGGAATCCATCTTGGAAACCAGAGCAAAGATCTCAGAATAGTCAATACCTTCAACTTGAGAAAACCCATTAGCCACCAGACGAGCCTTATACTTATCAACAGAACCATCAGCTGCAAATTTGGTACAATACACCCATTTTCATCAAACCATATTTCTTCCCTTAGGAAGAGGAACCAAATCCCAAGTATGATTTTTCATCAAAGAAGAATGCTCCTTAGCTGTAGGACTATCCCATTCTGGTATACCCGAGGCATCTAAAAACTTTTGGGGATCATAAGAGACTGCATGACTTAAAACAATGATATCTAAAGTTTGAGAATGAGTGTTTTGATTGGATGTGGGATCACTTGTAAGAGAACCAACATCCTCAACAACTGTTTGAGCCCATATGGGTCGACTAGGTACAGGTGGAGGAGGAGATGATGGAGTAATGTCCACAACTAGAGGAATACCATCTTCTTGAATGGGAGCATCATGAGCATCATCATCATCATCATCATCTAAAGAAAAAAACATATTCAAAAGAAGAATGTGGAAGAAGAGGGGGAGGGGATCGAGATGGAGAATTTTTTGGAGTAAAATACTCATCAAATTGAACATCACAAAAAAATTGAACCTCTTGAGTGTGATGATCAAACAATTGATAACCCTTCACATCATCACAATAGCCAACAAAAATGAAGCGCTGACTTTTCTATTCCATTGCTTTGCATCAATTATCAGGAATGAATTTCCATGTATCACTTTCAAATAATCTAAAAAGGGATACTCAAGGCTTGAAATGAGACCAAGCCTCCTTAGGAGTCTTATTCAATACTGCCTTATGAGGCATATAATTCTTAATATAGTTGGCACAATTGACAGCCTCTACCCAAAATGTTGGAGCCATGGACCGAGATTGAAGCATGCAATTGGCCATTTCCTGTAAGGTTCTATTCTTTCACTTGACCACACCATTTTTATGAGGAGTGTATGACACTGTGTGCTGATGAAGAATACCTTGAGTATGGCAGATTTCTACAAATGCATGATTGACATACTCCCCCCATTATCTGTGTGGATCTTTTGGAGGGAATATCCTGACTGCTTCTCCTCAAATGTAAGAAAGGTCATGAAGTAATGAAGGACCTCATTCTTGTACTTTAAAAAATACACCCATGTACGCCTGGAGAAGTCATCAATGAAGGTGAGCACATACTTGGCCCATGAAAAAGAAGTAGTTAGAAATGACATGAGTCACTATGCACCAACTCAAGGGGATTTGAAGCTCGTGTGGCCATACCCTTAGGAAAGGGATCTCAATTATGCTTTCCAAGTACACAACCCAAACACACTCCATCTGAACAAGAGATATGAGGTATACCAATTACCAAGTTCTATGTGCTCATGCAGTGAAGATATCTATAATTCAGGTGCCCAAACCGTTCGTGCCAAAGCTTGCTTATAGAATTTGCATGAGAAATAAGGGATGATCATGATGAAGAATCAAATCCATCAAACCTATACAAGCAGACTGCATGATCAACTGTGCCTATAGCAATAACCTTTTCAGGATTCTGCATCTCTTTAACAATCACATTAGTAGGGGAAAACTCAACAATTTTTCCATCACCATGATTGTAAATTTGATAGATGGAAAGGAGATTCTGTGAAATATTAGGAACAAAAATAACATCATCAATGCTACCATCATGCATTTTAACTGAGCCTGTCCCTAGAACTAGAATCTATGATGAGTTCCCAACATTAATATGTGAAGTAGGACTATCAAAAATAGAATCAATAAGGTCAACAAAATGAGTCATGTGATGTGAAGCACCAGAATCAAGAATCCAACTGAACCTTCTAGATGATGAAGCTTTAGCTAAGAAGGATTGTCCTTTTCCTAAGGAAGAAGAATTAGGCACTACAATATTGTGCCTCTTCATAGCTTCTTCTAATGTTTTTAGTCTCTAAGAGTATGGTGTGTCAGCATGCTTGGGTTTCCCTTGAAAAAAATAATTCTCCTATTTCTTATACCAAGAAGATGATCCTACTGGGTTAGGAGGAGGAGAAGGAGGTTTCAGCTTATGATCATTGTTCACCTTGGGCTTATAGGGAGGCCTATATGGAGGCTTATAGGGAGACTTACCTCTAATAGATGAATCTATTTGTGGATGCTTCTTATACTTACCATTGCCCTTAGGATATTGAGCCATCAAGGCATGACTCTTAGGAAGAGCATCCATTTGAAGTAACTTGGCTTGCTCCCTAGTTAGTCTATGACAAAATTCCTCAAATGAGGGCATCTTATGATCTTCTCCTATAGAATCCATAATTGAATAGAAGGTAGAGGCAAACACTTGAAAAGGGCCTCTAAGCTTAGACAAGATCAAGAAAATACACTCCTGGTCTATTTTAGCATGACCACAACCTTTCAAATGAGACAAAATGGACTTGAACCATGCAAGGAAATCTTGAATAGAGGGAAATGCATCTGGTGAAAGAGAAGTGAGATCAACTTTTAGTTGGAGGATTTTGAATTGGTTGACTTTACCATACAACCCTGCAAGCTTATCCCATACTTCTTTTGGTGTTGTACACTCAATAATGTGAAACAAAAAATTATCTGACACATGAAGACCGATGAGTCCTTTTGCCTCATCCATTTTGTTTCTATGAACAAATTTCTCAAATGCCTTGGTGAACTCAGGTTGGTCAAATTCTAATAGTTTCCAGAGACCTCGAGATTGCAACAATTGCATCATTTTGAGCTTCCATGTGTGATAGTTATGTAGGGTGAGAAACTCAATCCTAGGGTCTGACATGTTGTATAAGGGTACACAAAGGATAATATGAAAGACACCTCCCAAACAGATACAAACTGATTTTACAATTCCCAGAAAATAATTTTTCCAAGAGAGAAAATAGAAAGAACTCGTAGGTTCACGCTAGTAAGAGTAGAATTAAAATGGTAAAATTTTCAAAAAAATACCTCTAATGCACATAGTTTGTCGAAGCAGTTATTCTTGGATATTCCAATTTTGGAAAATAGGCTTTGTTTGTGAAAGAAACATGGGCCTCTTTATGGAAACACAATTACTGGTCAAAGTGACTCAACATCCTCTAGGATCCATGTTATAGCCCAATAGACTAGAGGATATTGTTAAGAAATGTTGATGTGGCCCATGTCACAACCAACAAGTCACACTATAGCTCACATCAATGGTGTGATCCATCACAGAAGGCTATAAAGTTTCTAACAAGCCTCATTGAAAAAAATCTCCACATGGGCTTTTAACGAGAAATAAAATGCCCACCTAAACTTGTGGTGGGCCAATGAAGTGAGCCACCTAGAAAAAAGTTGTCAATTGTTGCATACCAATTACGACCATGCCATGAATGTAATAATGAAGTTTCCATCCAAACACATCATTCATAATTCACAAAGCTAGCTTTGATCCATCAACAACACCTTAAATGTTGAGAAGATGCAACACGTGATTCAAGGCAGGTGTAGAGATATTTTTTATCAGTGTAGCTTACTCAGGAAAGAATCAATGCTAGTGAATGAATGAGACCAACCACATTGAAGTGCGATTCCATAGATATATCAGCAACATGATTTATTGATGGAGATAGGACAACTAGATAGCCCACCTAAGACTTCAACGCAGACCATACAAGTCAAGCACCAAGCATCAAGCACATAAGGATCAATAATTTTCTAAGTACTGAATCCACCATGTCTTTTCTTGCAGGAGTAGCATGTATCTTTGACTATTTTAAGACACACAACCTTAACAAAACCAACACATAGATCCTTCATGGTGAGGTGAGCCGACGACCTTCATGGGGAGATAAAGCGCAGATTTGGTCTAGCCAGAATAAAAGGGACCAATACTTGGTAGAGGGCCATGTCACAAAGAAACCAAGAGTCTTGGGGATAGCACCAAAGAGTTTCTACCACTCCTTTTGAGCATGCTTGAAAATATTGGGCTGGTTGAGAGACACCACACCAATCAAGAAATCCACAACCACAAAAATACATCAAAGATAATGCAAACCACCCATCTAACAGTCATGGAAAGGATGTTGCAACTCAATGGTAAGTAAGCCCATGCTGTCACCAATTCGATAAACAAAAAGGCGAAGAAGACCTTTCAATTGGTCAAAAATACCAGTTAATAAGAATGTCGATCAACTTAAAGTACGGGGACCAGAGAAAAAAAACTCAAATGCCAAACAAGTCATTGCATTTAAGGGGACTATGTGTCAGAAAGATACTTCATAAAGGAAGCTCAGACTAGTGTAAATGTGGGATACAAAGAACTAGTCAAGAAAGAAAGCTGATCCAAAGCACTAAGCGCCTCATAATGAAAAAGAAACCACCCACGCAGATCAGAGAAAGCGTCAAATCAAACTTGGTGCAGGAGAACCCTCAAGTTCATCCATTGAAAGCACATGAGTGGACCCAAAAATAAAGGGTTAGGATAGTGATTGGATCTAGGATCCAATTCCAATCATAAAGTCCTATTTGTAAGGCAAGGAGATACTAGGTGATGTTATAAACCTAGTTGTCTACCTTAGTCATTTTGGACAAATTTGGTTAGAGTAGGATAGAATAGTCTAGGGAACCTAAGGAAGGGTAAGAATTTTATTTTTATCTTTCTAAGGTCCCTTATGGAGTCATAACACCAAACTTTTCAATTTTAGTTACAATTGACAACTTTTGCAAAAATTTGTCAATGTTGCATAATGCAACTTTTGAATCCCAATGTTCACAACCATTTTTTTCAGTTGGAATGCTTGGGAAATGTATGAAAAGGTTGGAAAAACTTACTCCATGGTTGGAGTGGATCGATTGTAAATTTTTGGCATTGAAATCAATAAAAATTTTTTTTTTCTATAATTCTAACTAATTTTTAGAGTTGTACAGATCTATACGGATCCCAATGCACCATTGAAGGATTGGGAAAGTTGATCTAGTGTATTAGTTGAATTTTCCAAGTGGTTTGAAGGTTTGAAGTGCAGGGGATCAAAATTTATCAATTTATGATTGTCCATTGGTCGCAGGAAGGCCCTAACTAGGGTTTCGAAACAAAATCCCTCTTTCCCTAAGACTCCACCATGGAAAAATCCTAAGACTTGGTGGAGAGAAAGGAGGGAGGATTTTATTGGAGACTTTTGAGGTCTTAGATCAAGAGGCATTTGATGGAGTGAGAAAAGACTAAACCCTTTAGACAGGCATCTAGATGTGACTGTCTAGAATTGGGTTTTTAAGACACAAATTGGGCCAGGGGTGGAATGGAAGTCTAAATAATTGGATTTATAAGTTTGGTATGATCCCACAATTTTTTCAATTGGAGGAATTGGAAATTGAATCCAAATTCAAGTTCGTGCTTTGTAAAAGTGGCCTATTAGCCCTATTAGGCCTAGGAGAGAATTGAGGACAACAGGAGTTAGGGGATTGGTCAAGACCCCTAGCTTGGAGGGTGTTTTTGGTGGATGGATTGGAGAGTTTTAGGGTGGTCTAGACTTTATTTGGTGGATTTCCAAGTATGTTTCCTTCAAGAATCCATGTTTTCATCTTGTAGCCCTATATAGGCTTAGGTGTCTAAATTGAGTCTCAGAGATACCTTGGTGTGGGATTTGTGTTTCATTGCATCTAAAATTGATGTCTAGCATTGTTAGAACCATTTTTCCATCCCTGGATTAATCAGTTCTAGTTGTGTCATATTGCTTCCTTGAGGGTGTTGGAGATTGGCTAGAAGACCTAGTCTTGTCATAGTGGGTTTTGGGAACTCTTTAGTAGAGCCCTAGATTGTATGGGAGTAAGGGGTATTGTGAAGCCCTATGTGTCTATTTTTGGTATAGTTTGGGGCTCTACTCCAAGTGGTATCAGAGAAACTAGTAGATCTTTGGAGGAAGACCAGTTGAAACTATGGTGGATGGTGATGAAAAAAGTGAACGTCCTAATAGGATGTCAAATGTAGAACTACTGAGAGTAGTGAAAGAGCATGATGTGGAGAGGAAGTTGATGAGATAGGAAATGGAAAGGCTTAAGGAACAAGTCAAGAGAGGGAGTAGTGGAAACTTTGGAATTGAAGAGGAGGGGAGTGATGAAGAGACCCCTTAGCAGGAGAATGGAGAAGAATTCCCTGCATAATAGAGGCTACTTTTGAAGACTTTGAAATCCATGGAAAGAAGGACCATGGATACTAAACTTGATCTACCTATCTACAATGGGATGATGGATCCAGAAGAAGTAATGGATTGGATTGATGCACTCACTAGTTTCTTTGAATGTGAGGAGATACCAGAGCATCAGAAGGTAAGGATAGAAAATTCCAAGTTGAAGGGATCTACCCTAACTTGGTGGAACTTCACTCAAGAAGAGAGGGAAAAGATGGAAAAGAATCTAGTAAGAACTTGGAAGAAGATGGTGACCTTGGTGAAGGAAGCCTATGTGCCAGAATATTATGAAGTTCAACTTCATAAGAAGAGACAGAGTTTAAGACAGAAGGAGATGGATATCTCAATTTATACTGAAGAATCCCATAAACTTTCCATGAATTCTAAGTTAGTGGAACCAGAGAGTGTCAAAATTGCTAGATATATGCAAGGGTTGAGGATAAACATCCAAGATGAACTAAGTTTTTGTTCCCCTACTACTATCCAAAAGTGCTATCAATTAGGACTGAAAGTTGAGGAAAAACTCAAGAGGAGAAAAGAGAAAAGTGGAAGAGGTAGAGGCCAGAAAGACTTTGGAAGTAGATGAAGAGGGACAAGCAGTGGAAGAGGGAAAGCTCCTAGAAATTTTTGAGAAACCAGTCATAGAGAGGGCACTCAAGAGAACTCTATTGGAGAAAGTAGTTCTAGTGGCTCTTATAGAGGAAGAAGAGGAGATTAAAGGGGAAGGTTTTGAGGGAGAAGTTTAGGACCTCCAAGGTGTTACAGATGTAACCAACTAGGGCACATAGCATCCAAGTGTCCAAAGAAGGCAAGCAATCAGTTAGAGAGAAGGGAAAACATGGTTAGAGAGGAAGAGAACCAAGGAGACAATGCACATGGTTCTTTTTCACCACCTAAGGAAGGAGAAGTCCTCATGATGAGAAGGAAATTGTTGAAGGGCCCAAGCACTCAAGAACCCCCTCAGAGGAAGAGTCTATTCAAGACCACCTGCAAAGTGGGAGACAAAGTTTTCAAGATGGTGATTAATAGTGGGTCTACAGAAAAATTGGTGTCAGAGGAAAGAGTAAAGAAATTGAAGTTGAGAAGGGTGACCCATCCAAACCCTTACAAGGTGTCATGGCTCATGAAGAAGTAGAAAATTATCATAGAAGAGCAAGCTTGGTTAGAATTCCAACTTGGGAAGTACAAAGACAAAGTTCTCTGTGACATTGTTCTAATGGATGCCTGCCACTTGCCACTTGGGAGACCTTGGAAATATGATGTGGAGGCTCACCATGATGGAATTTTGAACACATGCACAGTAAAATACAAAGGTGAAAAGGTAACATTATTACCATTGTTTGATTCTGCAGAAGAGAAAAAAGATTCTAAATTTTTGTTTATTGGTAAAAAAGAATTTTTGAAAAAATTGAAAGAAGAAAAGACTCCTTGCTATGCCCTAGTCATTTTACCTAAGGATGAAAAACCTCAAAAGGTAGAGAAAGGGATAAAACACTTGAAAAGAGTAGGCCCTAAGGAAGTTGCAGACCTACTTGACCAGTATAAATGCATTGTCACCAAAGAATTACCAAATGAGTTGCCACCAATCAGAGACATAAGTCACAACATAGAATTGATCCCAGGAGAAACCTTACCCAAAAAGGAAGCATATAAGTTAACTCCAGAACAAAATAATGAGATGGAAAAGAAGATTCAAGAACTCTTGGATAAGGGTTTGATCACTAAGAGTCTCAGTCCTTGTGCAGTACCTGCTCTTTTAGCCCCTAAAAAGGAAGGCACATGGAGATTGTGCATTGATTCTAGAGCAATAAATAGAATCACAATTAGGTATAGGTTTCCTATGCCTAGGATAGAGGATCTATTGGATCACTTAGGGGGTGCAAGGTGCTATTCTAAGGTGGATTTGAAGAGTGGATACCACCAAATAAGGATTAGGGCTAGTTATGAGTGGAAAATTGCATTTAAAACCAATGAAGGCTTGTATGAGTGGAGGGTGATGCCCTTTGGCCTATCTAATGATTTGAGCACATTCATGAGGCTTGTGATTGAGGTTCTCAAGCCATTCCTTGGAAAAAATTTCATAGTATACCTTGATGACATCCTTAGCTTTAGTAAGAATAAGGAAGAACACTGAGAACACCTTAACTTGGTTTTGAAGAGGCTGCATGAAGAGAAACTTTTCATAAATTTATAAAAATGTGTTTTTATGGAAGATAACTTGTTTACTTTGGATTTGTGATTTCAGGAGGGAACATCAAAATGGACCCTGAGAAGGTAGAAGCTATCTTGAATTGGCCTACTCCTAGAACAATGACTGAAGTTAGAAGCTTTCATGGACTTGCTTGCTTCTATAGAAAGTTCATTAGAAATTTCAGTCAGTTGTGTGCTCCTATCCTTGAGACCATTAAGGGTGGGAAAAGGTGTAAGTTTGTGTGGAACAAGGATGCAGAAGAAGCCTTCCAAATGCTAAAGCAAAAAGTAATGGAGAAACCCATCCTAGCGTTCCCTGATTTTAAAATGATATTCACTATTGAATGTGATGCTTTAAATCTGGCTATAGGGGCTGTCTTGAGCCAAGAGGGAAGGCCAGTAGCCCTTTTCAATGAAAAATTGAATGAAGCAAAGAGGAAATACTCCTCTTATGACTTGTAACTATATTCCCTAGTCTAGTCATTGAATAAATGGAGGCACTACCTCCTTCCAAAAGAATTTTTTGTCTTCATAGACAACCAAGCTTTGAGTTTCTTGAATAGCCAGGAGAAACTAAGCCACAAGCACATGAAGTGGGTGGAATCAATACAAGCCTACACATTTTCTATCAAACATAAGAAAGGATTTTCTAATAAGGTAGCAGATGCATTGAGTAGGAGGACTCTAGTTGTGCAACAAATTCAACTTCAAAGTGTAGGGATTGATTCATTAAAGGACATGTATAAAAGTGATGATGATTTTAGTGATATTTATAAGGTGTGTTCTGACTTTTCTGAGGCTTATCATGTTGAGTATGCAGATTTCTTGGTTCAAAGTGGGCTTTTGCTCAAAGGAAACTAGTTGTACATTCTGAAATGTTCAATGAGAGAGAACATCATTAGGGAAAAGCATGCAAGCAGCATGGGAGGACATTTTGGTTTGGACAAGACATTGGAATAGGTGAGGAGGTTCTATTGTTGGCCTAAACTTTTGACTGAAGTAAGGAAGATTGTAGATACATGTATAATCTGTCAAAGGGCCAAGGGCACTTTCACTAATGCAGGACTATACCAACCCCTACCTATTCTTATAAGGCCTTGGGAGAGTTGTAGCATAGATTTTGTGATGGGATTTCCTAGGACACAAAAGGGATATGTTCGTATTTATGTTGTAGTGGACATATTTAGTAAAATGGCCCACTTTATCCCTTGTAAAAGTACAAATGATGCATCATCAATTGCAAGTTTTTTCTTTAAAGAAATTGTGAGGATACATGGCTTACCTCAAACAATTCTCTCTGATAGAGACATGAAATTTATTGGTCACTTTTGGAGGACCTTATGGAAGAGGTTAGGGACCGATCTAAGCTTTAGTTCTTAATGAACTATAACTGATTGAATGTTTGAAGATGTTAAGTTGATGATCATGCAAGACATTAAATCAATTAATGTATTGTGTTGTCATTGATGTCAACTTGATATAATATGTATGGTCATGTATATACTGCTGAATAATTCAAAGAACCAATGAATCAAAGGCTATGATATCAAGTAATACATAACAGTTAAGTATTCACAAAGTGACTGTATACACCGATGGAGTACACACCAATGGTCAGAGTGAACCAAAAGAGAAAATTTAGAGTGCTACCCGATAAGAAAAAGCACAACATTACCGATGAGAAAAGTCACAGTGTTACCTGATGAGAAAAGCATAGTGTAACCCGATGGACAGAATTACAATGTTGCCCGGCAGATGGAGATCCCAAAGACAACTGAAGTTACACCGATGGAACAGTCAGTTATCACTGACGACTAAATGAAGTATTGACCGACATAAAAAGGAGTTCAAAAATGACAAAATGCTTAGTTGTTAAGAGCTAAATATAGACTTAACTGGTACTTATCATTGTTTTAATCGACAAGATAAAGTTGGAGATAAGTAGAGGATTTAAAGCTGCTTTGTCCAGTTGGAAAGAAGATCTCTATGAGATAAAATTGGAGTTTTTCTTTAAATCTAAGTGGCGAGAATTGTGGATCACGCCAAGATCAAGAAAGATAAGAAATGGTAAAATCAAGTCTATTTAAGAGAAAATCTTATTAAATATAAATAAGGGGAGTGACAAGAGAATAGATGTTGAAGAGATTTTGAAGGAGAAGAAAGTCTTCATTCAGACCTGATCAACAAGCGAAGGAAAGAGCTAAATTCTGCAGACACTGACAAACAGTGATACAACATCATAAAGCAGAACAGTGTGGAGCAAAGGTATTGAATTGATTATATTGGTCAGAGAGGTAATGCACTTACAATAGATCTGAAAATCTGCAATTTAAGTTGTATGTGTGAACAAATCAATTTACTATTTCAATTTAACCATTGAAGCATCAAGTCTCTTAACCGAGTAGGACTTAAAATTCTTTTCTAATTGAGATACATCCCAAGGAGTATCAAAAATTTTGATCATACAAAGTAGCATTGGATATGCCCGATACCTATTGACAGGCCAAGTGAGTGTTTGATCAAGGATAGTATCATTAGATGCCAGATACTAAGTGACAAACTATTCATTTAAATCCTCTAACAAGGTCACACCTAAGAGTGTGTTTGTAACCTTTAATAGAGTTGGCTCTTCACCAAGCTCACTTCAGTAGAGTGAAAATTTGGGGTACCAGTCCCAGTGGTTTTTCCCTTAACAGGGTTTCCACATTAAAAATCCATGTGTCAATGTGTTTATGAGTCATTAATTTATTGTTTTTCATTTCACATAAGTTATTTGGATTGATAGGTATACGCTAGTTATTTATTGTGTTTTGGTAAATAGAAAGACTTCTTATCAAGAAACATACAGTAGAAGGTTTTATAAACCATTCCGATGAGTAGTAATTTGATATAAGTATTTGGAGGCATTCATCTTACAGGACTAAAGATAACTAGAGGTATAAATTTGTGGTACTAAGTTTTAAGGGTTGATTTAAGGATTAATTTTTAAGGCCACTGATTCACCCCCCCCCCCCTCTCANGATTCCCCCCCCCCCCCCTCTCAGTTATTACTAACAATTGGTATCAGAGTTTGTGTGCTTAGAAGGAAGGTTTCAAGACCTAAGATAAAGATCACAAGATGAATAGACGAGATGTGCCCAACTTGAACAAGGACAACTTTGCTTCATGACAAAGAAGGATAAGACTCCACTTATCAGGTATTGGAAATGATGTTACTCAATACTTAGATACTGAATATATATTTCCCATAGGAGCACCCACAATTGAACAAATGAGAGAGAAACATGAGAACAACTGCATGATGATAGAGCTTGCTTCCTCACTCTCCGGTGATTAATTTGAAGATGTCAAAACATGCGCAACTACAAAGCAGATGTGGGATAAATTGAAGCTTGTACATGGTGGTGATAAAAATGTTCTGAGAGCCAAAACAGAAAGCCTTAGAGGAAATTTTGATGATCTCAGAATGAAAGAAGGTGAAAACATCACATAGTAAAACAAAAGAATCAAAGAGGTAGTCAATGCTATCCGAGGAGTTGGAGGTGTACTAGATGAAGATATAGTGGTAAGAAAAATTCTAAGAACCTTACTGCCTACTTATGCTATTAGAGTATCTGCCATACAAGAAATGAGAGCAGTAGAAAATAATAATGTTACTGTAGATAGTTTGATTGGAAGACTGATTTCATTTGAGATGAATAAATTTGATAATAGTGTCTTACCAAACATAGAGTCTGCATTCAAATCTTCTTTGAGAATAAGAAAATCAAGTCATAAACACACTATGAGAAAAGATAGTGATAGTGAAAGTGAAGAAGAGGATCTTGATGAAATTGAAGCACTTATGGCAAGAAGAATGCAGAGAGGCAAATTTAAATACAAAGGTAAATTACCACTTGTATGTTTTAATTGTAAAGAGATTGGACACTTTGCTGCAAGATGTCCTAACAGAAGAAAAGATGACAGAAGTAATGACAAATCATTTGAAAATAAGTTTGACAGAGGTGATTACAGAAGCAACCGACAATTAGAAAGAAGAGATACATGAAACTAAAAGGACAAAGGAAAGAAGGCCAGTTACCTAGCTACATACAAAAATGATGACACTAAGACCAAATCAGAAGAAGACATTGAGATGGTATTTGTAGCCATGAAGGATGATTCAGATGAAGATGAAGAAAGGTATGTGGAAACTGTACTCATATCTAAAGTTAGTAAAAATGATGTCTGGATCATAGATAGTGGCTGCACTCACCATATGACAGGTGATAAGAAAATTTTTGAGAATTTTGAATACTATAATGGTGCCTGTCATAAGAAAAATTTTGAGAATTTTGAATACTATAATGGTGGTTCAGTAAGAATGGGTAATGATACACCTTGTCCAGTTGAAGGTAAAGGAACCATAATGTTGAATAAACTGATTAAATGTGAAAATGCTTACTGGGTTAGAGGACTGAATTATAATTTGTTAAGTGTTTCTCAGCTAAAAAATTTAGGTCACAGACTAGCATTTGAAAATAAGAAGGCAAAGATCTTCAATGAATCAGGAAGGTTGATTGGTACTAGTGAGCATACAAAAGGTAACTTATTCTATCTGAATGATACTGACACCACTTGTTTGATGACTAGAAACAAAGACATATAATTGTGGAAAAAAAAATTGTGTCATGTGAACTTTGACAACATGATGAAGATAAGAAAAAAGAGAAATGTGAGAGGCTAACCGACGATGACTAAGACAGATAATATCATGCGCAGAAATTGTCAAAAAGGTAAGATGACAAAGTCTATTGTCAAAATAAAAACCCATACATCTGATGCAATTCTAGAATTAGTCCATATAGATCTATGTGGACCCATGAGGACAAAGAGCTACTATGGAGATAGGTATTTTATTCTCTTTGTTGATGATTTTTCTAGAATGATGACAGTCATGTTTCTAAAAGATAAATCATAAGCATTTAAGATGCTTAAATGGTAAAAAGCAATGGTAGAGAAACAAAGAGGTAAGGAATTGAAATGATTAAGATCAGATAGAGGAGGGGAATTTATTTCAGATGAATTCACTGACTTTTGTAATAAGCATAGAATCAAAAGACAGGTCTCTACACCGAGAACACCACAACAAAATGGAATTGTTGAAAGAAGGAACAGATCCATTGTTGATTGTGCAAGGACACTGATGCTAGAGAAAGGTATCAGCCAAATCTTCTGGAGGGAAGCTGTCAGTACTAATCTTTACACATTGAACAGAGTACAATTGAAGAAAGACACCAAGAAGACACCCTATGAGCTTTGGTATGGTGACACACCCAATGTAAGTTACTTCAAGATCTTTGGTAGTCAATGTTATATCTTAAAAGATGATAGAAATGGAAAACTTGACTCCAAAAGTGATGAAGGTATCTTTCTAGGGTATTCCACCAAGAGCAAGGCTTATAAATGTCTAAATAAAGCCTCTAACAAAATTGTTGAAAGTGCAAATGTAAAGATAGATGAATTTACAGAGAAGAATGAAAAGGAAATCACAAAAGAACCAGAGCACTACAACATGTTTTCTTATAATGATGAACCTAAAACTCTACCCAAGAAAAAATGTATAGCTCCCGAGCAACAAAATATTGCAACTAAGCATCAGGCTGCAAATACCAAAAATTAGGATATTGCTCAAGATGATGTACCAAGCGATGGAGATCAGAATGAAGGAAAAAATGATGATCAAGATGATAGACAAAGAATTGAACATGTACTTTCTAGATATGCCAGAAGGAACCATCCACAAAAATAGATCATAGGAGACAAGAAGGCTGGTATGAGAACCTGAAGTAAGTCTCTAAACACAAGATGTCTAATTTGTGATTTTGAGCCAAAATTTGTCAATGCTGCACTTGATAATGAAGAATGGATTAGTGCTACGAATGAAAAAATTGAGAAAATTGAGAAAAACAAGACATGGACACTTGTACTGAGACCAGATGACAAGAATGTCATTGGTACAAAATGGATATTCAGAAATAAGCTGAATGAGAATGGAGAAGTCACTAGAAACAAAGCAAGACTAGTATGCAAGGGATATGCACAAGAAGAAGGGATTGACTATGGAGAGACCTTTGTACCCATTTCTAGGCTAGAAGGAGTGAGAATATTACTTTCTTATGATGCATATAAAGGATTCAAGGTATACCAGATGGATGTCAAGTCTGTATTCCTAAATGGAATACTTCAGGAAGAGGTATTCATTGAGCAACCAGAAGGGTTTGTTGATCTATAAAAGAGGAACATGGTATGTAGACTACACAATGCCTTGTATGGGTTGAAACAAGCACCAAGAGCCTTGTATGAAAGACTTCATTCATATCTCATAAGTATTGGATTTGTAAGGACTAGTGAAAACAATAATCTTTATTTGAAGGAAGATACTGATGCTAACATTTTGATTACTGAAATACTTGTTGATGACATCATATTCGAAGGAAATGCTATGCGATGAAAATCATTTGCAAATGAAGTGAGCAAATAATTTGAGATGTCTATGTTTGGAGAGATCAAGTTCTTTCTTGGTCTAAAGATCATGCAACAAGATGAAGGCATTTTCATTACACAATCCAAATACATCAAGGAAGTGTTGAAAATATTCAAGATGGAAGATTCCAAGCCAGTTAGAACAACAATGGAAACTGGATATAAGCTGACAAAGGAGGACAAGTCAACTGAGGTAAATCAGACTTTGTACAGATCAATGATTGGCAAACTCATGTATGTTGTACATACTAGACCAGATATTGCACATGCAATAGGAATAGTTGCAAGATTTTCTGCTAATCCTAGGGAATTTCATATGACTACTATGAAAAGAATCCTAAGATATCTGAAGAATACTGAGGAATATGGCTTATGGTATAGAAGAGAAGGAAAATTTGAACTTAAGGTCTTTACTGACACTGATTGGGCTGGAAACATTGATGACCGTAAGAGCAAAACTGGAGGAGCATTCTTTATGGGTGACAGACTTGTCACGTGGATCAACAAGAAGAAAGCATGCATCTCACAGTCTACTGCAGAAGCAGAGTATGTTGCTGCTACTGCAAACTGCTCAAATAATGCATGGATCAAACAATTACTGGAAGGTATGCATATGAAAATTCTTAAACCAGTAATTATCTATTGTGATAATACCAGTGCAATAAACATTTCCAAGAATCTAGTCATGCATACTAAGACAAAGAATATTGCTATCAAGTATCATTATTTGACAGGACAATTTCAAGAAAAGGAGGTGGTACTTGAGTATGTGCAATCAAAGAAACAATTAGCTGATATCTTCACCAAGCCACTGCCTAAGGATGCATTTGAGTACTTGAGAAAAATACTAGGGATTAGACCCTTGTCTACTAGTCATTAAGATGACTATAAGGATGCATCAGCCTACATATTATCAGAATATCATTCATGTTGATGCAAGCAAAGAGATGAACTTCAAAGATACATCTATACACAACAAGGTATTTATCTACATCGAGCACCAGAGTTGTTATATTGCTGATGGATTGGAAAATTCAAGGAATATATTATGGATAGAAAGGACTGTTTGGCATTACTATCAAATATTTGTTTGGAATTGCTGTCAAAGGGAGAGATTATATCCATTATCAAGCTAGGGAGAGATTATATCCAAATGGAGAGATGTAACTAGAAAGGGAGAGTACATACAAAGGGAGAGATTGTTGACAAGAAAGAAAATAGACATCAAAAGGGAAGATCAGTCAAAGGGAGAGAGTTTGACACAAGAAGAGAATACATCACATCAGAAGAAGAAAGATTCTACATCTATCCAGTGAACTGCAAGAATCAAATATAAGATATCAAAGCTTACCGAGGACTAGATATTTGTATTGGTTATAGTACATAAAATTGGTAGATTGATGAAAATCAACTGTTATATTTGATAGTGTATTAGTGATAATATAGTGTGATAATGTAGTGTGCTGCCATCAATCCAAAGGGAGAGATTGATGAACTATAACTGATTGAATGTTTGAAGATGTTAAGTTGATGATCATGTAAGACATTAAATCAGTTAATGTATTGTATTGTCATTGATGTCAACTTGATATAATATGTATGGTCATGTATATACTTCTAAAGACTTAAAATAACTAATGAATAAAAGGCTATGCTATCAAGTAATGCATAAAAGTTAAGTATTCACAAAGTGACTATATACACCGATGAAGTGCACACCAATGCTCAGAGTGAACCAAAAGAGAAAATTCACAGTGTTATCTGACAAGAAAAAGCACAACATTACCGACGAGAAAATTCACAGTGTTACCCAACGAGCAAAGCACAGTGTAACCTGACAAATAGAATTATAGTGTTTCCCGGCGGATGGAGATCCCAAAGACAACTGAAGTCACATTGATGAAACAGTCAGTTATCACCGACGACTAATTAAAGTATTAACGATAGAATAGAGAGTTCAAAAATGACAAAATGCTTAGGTGTCAAGAGATAAATATAGACTTAACTGGTACTTATCATTGTTTTAATCGACAAGATAAAGCCGGAGATAAGTAGAGGATTTAAAGCTGCTTTGTCCAATTGGCAAGAAGATCTCTATGAGATAAAACTAGAGTTTTTCTTTAAATCTAAGTGGAAAGAATTGTGGATCACGCCAAGATCAAGAAAGCCAAGAAATGGTAAAATCATGTCTATTTAAGAGACAATCTTATTCAATATGAATAAGGGGAGTGACAAGAGAATAGATGCTAAAGATATTCTAAAGGAGAAGAAAGTCTTCATTCAGACCTAATCAACAAGCTGAGGAAAGAGCTAAATTCTGCAGACATCGACGAACAGTGATACAACATCACAGAGCATAACAATGTGGAGTAAATGTATTGAATTGATTACATTGGTCAGAGAGGTAATGCACTTACAATAGATCTAAAAATTTTCAATTCAAGTTGTATGTTTGAAAAGAACAATTTACTATTTCAATTTAACCATTGAAGCATCAAGTCTCTTAAGCGAGAAGGACTTAAAATTCTTTTCTAATTGAGATACATCCCAAGGAGTATCAAAAAGTTTGATCATACAAAGTAGCATTGGATATTCCTGATACCTATTGATAGGCCAAGTGAGTGTTTGATCAAGGATGGTAGTATTAGATGCCAGATACTAAGTGACAAACTATTCATTTAAATCCTCTAACAAGGTCAAACCTAACAGTGTGTTTGTAACCTTTAACAGGGTTGGCTCTTCACTGAGCTCACTTTAGAAGAGTGAAAATTTGGGGTACCGGTCCCAATGGTTTTTCCCTTAACAAGGTTTCCATGTTAAAAATCCACGTGTCAATGTGTTTATGAGTCATTACTTTACTATTTTGCATTTCACATAAGCTATTTGGATTGATCGGTATACACTAGTTATTTATTGTGTTTCGGTAAATAGAAAGACTACTTATCGGTAAACATACAGTAGAAGGTTTTACAAAGCATTCCGACAAGTATTAATTTGATATAAGTACTTGGAGGCATTCATCTTATAGGACTAAAGATAACTAGAGGTATAAATTTGTGGTACTAAGTTTTAGGGGTTGATTTAAGGATTAATTTTTGAGGCCATTGATTCACCCCCCCTCTCAGTTATTACTAACAGTTCTACCTATCATCCACAAACAGATGGGCAGACAGAAGTTGTGAAAAAATCACTTGACAATCTACTTAGATGCTTGACAAAGTAGTATGGAGACAAGTGGGATCTGGTCCTACCCCAAGAAGAGTTTGGTTTAAATGAGTTAGTCAATAAGAGCATAGGCAAGAGTCCTTTTTAGATTATATATGGGCAATGTCCAAGAGGCATCTTAGAACTTAGAGAATTGCCACAAGACACTCCAGTCAGTGCTCATGGAGAAGAATTTGCAGAGAGTATGAAAGAAATTCATGACTCAGTGAGATTGGCACTTGAAAGGAGTGCAGACAAGTATAAGAAAGCCAAAGAAAAACATAGGAGAAATGTCCAGTTTTAGGTTGGAGACTTGGTGGGGGCATATTTGAAAAAGGAAAGATTGCTTAAGGGCAAGTACACTAAACTACTCACGAAGAAAGTATGACCCTGTCTAGTGTTAAAAAAGCATGGGTTGAATGCATATGAGATTGAACTGCCCTCACCCATTGGCATCTCCCCTATATTAAATATTTGTGATCTAACCCCATATAAAGGTGATGTGAATGTAGGTTCTGAAGTACAGGTTGAAGAGCTTGAAGAAGATGTTGCAGGTATACCCCACCATGCACCAAAAGAGCTTGAGAAGATCTTGGACACAAAGATCATCAAACAAACAAGAAAGAATGTTTACAAGAAATATTTGGTCAAATGGAAAGGTAGTCCTAAGGAAGAATTTGCATGGATGGATGAGCAAGAAATTCAGAAGCATGGCTCCAGTTTAGAAGACCTTATCTCAAGAGGACTTGAGATCAATGCACCATGGGAGTATGGTGCAGGAGCACCCTCATGTTCATCCATTGTAAGCACATCAATGGACCCAGACATAAATGGTTAGGATAGTGATTTTATCTAAGATCCAATGCCAATCATAAATTCCTATTTGTAACGCAAGGAGACACTAGGTGATATTATAAACCTAGTTGTCTACCTTAGTCATTTTGGAAAAATTTGGTTAGAGTAGGATAGAATAGTATAGGGAACCTAAGGAAGGGTAGGAATTTCATTTTGATCCTTATAAGGTCCCCTATGGATTCATAACACTAAACTTTGCAAGTTTAGTTACAATTGACAACTTTTGCAAAAATTTGTCAATGTTGTCAATGTTGCATAATGCAACTTTTGCAAAAAGTTGCAACTTTTGAATCCCAATGTTCCAGACCATTGTTTTTTGGTTGGAAATGCTTGGGAAATGTATTAAAAGGTTGGAAAACCTTACTCCATGTTTGGATTGGATCGATTGTAAATTTTTGGCATTGAAATCAATAAAAATCAACTATTTTTCTATAATTCTAATTGATTTTCAGAGTTGTACAGATTTGTACGGATCCCAATGCACCATTGAAGGATTGGGAAAGTTGATATAGTGTCTTAGTTGAATTTCCTAAGTGTTTTTAAGGTTTTAAGTGTAGGGGATCGAAAGTTATCAATTTCTTATTGTCCACTGGTCGCAGGAAGGCCCTAACTAGGGTTTCGAAACAAAATCCCTCTTTCCCAGAGACTCCACCATGGAAAAATCCTAAGAATTGGTGGAGATAAATTAGGGAGGATGTGATTTGATAATTTTTAGGTCTTAGATCAGGAGGCATTCGATGGAGGGAGAAAAGACTAAACCCTCTGGACATGCATCTAGATGTGATTGTCCAAAATTGGGTTTTTAAGGCACAACTCAGGCCAGGGGTGGAATGGAAGTCTAAATCCTTGGATTTATAAGTTTGGTAAGATCCCACAAGTTTTAAAATTGGAGGAATTGTAAATTGAATCCAGATTCAAGTACTTGCTTTGTAAAATTGGCCTATTAGCCCTATTAGGCCTAGGAGAGAATTGAGGACAACAGGAGTTAGGGGATTGGTCAAGAGCCCTAGCTTGGAGGGTGTTTTAGGTGGATGGATTGGAGATTTTTAGGGTGGTATATACTTTTTTTGGTGGAGTTCCAAGTAAGTTTCCTTCAAGAATCCATGTTTTCTCCTTGTAGCCCTATATAGGCTTAGGTGTCTAAATTGAGTCTTAGAGATACCTTGGTGTGGGATTTGTGTTTCATTGCTTCTAAAATTGATGTCTAGCATTGTTATAATGATTTTTACATCATTGGATTAATCATTTCTAGTTGTGTCATATTATGCCCTCGAGGGTGTTGGAGATTGGGTAGAAGACCTAGTCTTGTCATAGTAGTTCTGGGAACTCTTTAGTAGAGCCCTAGATTGTATGGGAGTAAGGGGTTTTTTGAATCCCTAAGTGTTTATTTTTGGTATAGTTTGGGGCTCTTCTTTAAAACTATTTATAGATTAGCAAAAATCAAAGACACCATCTTACCGTTCACACTCATAGACCTTGTAATAAAGCCAAGTCTCTTGAAAACTCAAATAATGGCTTGATTATATGAGTAGAAGTCATCCAATTCACACTGGTTAACTGTAGATAGAAAACCAGGGACCTCAAGAAAAAAAAATGAAAACTCTAAAAATAGAAAGAAGCTAGAAGGTGTTGTGAGACTGATAGCTCTAATACCATGTTAGGTTAAACTATCCTATACCTAGAACCCAGTCTCCATACATCCATCAGAATAAGAGAGAAATTATCAACACTAGAAATGTGTTGGTTGAGGTGTGTATAAGCATACAATAATCTCTACTTATATAGGCAAGAGCATATAGAAAACAAGGATAGGGTTGAGACACTTGTCTCAACATGGAGGAAGTAGAATTCTAATAGAACTCTATAATATCCTCAAGATAAGTTATATTCCAAATAAGACTCAATGATATCCATCTACCTCATTAATGAGGTTACCTAAGTAAACTTAGATAAAGAGTAAATTGGTGGAACAATATTAATCCAACAAAACCTACATGGTCAACCCCCAAAAAATTGTTTTCCATATTTCTTACAATCTCGACACTTCGTCCATGTGTAGTTTATGAATTTATTTTCACCAGAATTTGATGAAATGAACAGGATTTATTAAGGAGATACACATCTTTCCATCAATATAATTTTTGTCAAATTTTGAGTTGAATAAGTAATTATTATTTATTTTTCAATTGAGTTACCTCTAAAATCTTGATTGATAGACTAATTGAACAAAACTATAACTTTCAAACAGTATAACATTTTTGAATTCCTAAATACGCATCACATTCTATGCTTCACCCACTACAAGAAAAAAAATCAATTTGATGAAGTTTAGAGTAAGTTAAGTTAGTCAGACACGAGAGTTTTTATACTCTAGAAAAGTTGTAGCAGAAAAATCATAATTAATTATTTACTTGGAAAAAAAATACAAAAAAATTGTTTCATATTTGTACATGAGTCTACTACTTATATCTATAATCTTGTAAAAAAATATTATCATTTGATTGTGTTTAAGGTGGTCATACATACACCTACTTCTTATCTTTAACCTGAAATTTGCGTACTACTGCATTGAAATTCAAAATTTTCACCATTTAGAGTAACTTTTTTTTTCTAAAAAGGGCTAGTAGCTTAGATACTATATTCAATTTTCTATAGATTCTCTTCTTACATATTTTTTATATAATATTGATAGCTAATTCAAATTTTTACGTCAACTTGCCTAACCCTGATTTTATGAATTTTCATTGCCACTTAAGGGCCTAGTTTGGTACACCGTGATCCTGTACATACCCGTATCATAAGGGAAGTCATCATCCTTAACCAAGGTATCCTCATGATGAGGCTTATATTAGGAGAAGAGTTAACATTAATCTTCAATGCTTCATCCCAAAGAGAAAGAGCATTGAGAGAAGTTAAAAGCATCTTCTTTCTCTAATATATCCTTATGAGGTGATATAAAAGAAGCTAAAAAAAATTACATGTATTAAATTGATTCTTGATAATGCTAACATAATGTGAAGTTAAGTTGATGAAATGATGTTGTTTTATCTCAAAATTGATGGAATGGTTTCAAGATAATGCCCTAAACAATTTTTGCAACATGAGAAGAAAGAAAGCAATACATACAAATCAACGAAAGGTAACAAAAATTCATAAAATGAAATAAATTCTTTTAATACTTTTTTATAAATGTAAATGCAAGATGTAGCACCAAAATCAAATATATTGATTAATGCAATGCATACAAAGTAGATGTAGACACCAAATGAAAAGTATGCAAGAGGAGTTGGGTTCACAAAAATATACAATATAAAATGGGGATCACATAAAAAGGTTGATTTCCCCAATTCATATGTCACATTGGAATACAAAACCACCCCAAAATGAATCTGATCAACACCACTTGGAAGATGCCAATGCAATATCTATATTTTAGGGTTTTTTATTCTTTTGTTGCATATAATTGAGAAAGAGAGGAATGATATTGATTTAAGAGACTAAATAAGTGCAAATCTAATATAATCCAATTGAGAAAATGTATGTAAAAGGGAATGGAGAAGATTTTGAATGCACCTATAAATGAAATAAGAGAAGTGAACTTTCATATCCGAATGTCTATCAGTTGTCGGAACCTCAAAATGACCTGTAACTGTAGATCTAGGACTTGAAGAATATAAAATGACTCTCTACCAAATTAAAACTAAAATTTTTGGGTGCAGCCTGGAACTCATCCTGTACCTAGGTATAGGCATCCTGTATGTAGTGATTTTGGTTGGATTTTTTAGGGTCTCTCCGACTGTGTCCAATCTTCTCTTTTCTGATCCGATGTCTCTGTAACCTGTTCCTACACATATAAAAATGTGGAAGAAGGTTTTCTAAAGGGTTTTTTCTTAGTCAAGCCCTTATTTAGGAATCAACCTTGAAAATGAAATAAAATTGCATAAGGAAAGATGAAATAGAACCAGATCTAAATCACAAATTACCTTATACCTTGATGGCACAGTTATTCTTTGGATGTGATCACCAAAGTTGATGCAATAGCTTGATCTAAAAGGAAATCATGAAATAAAGGACTTGAAATCATAGATGTTTTAGTTTTCCAAAAATTCTTGATAAAGAAGAAAGAATGCTTGGAAGGATTGAGGAATTGGATGTTCAATTATAGAAGACATCTTGAATTCTTATCGCTTTCTTGATCATGAATGCTTGAAAACTTGATAATGAATGCTTGAACTTTATAATGAATACCAAGATGAGGAGAGATATGGGGTTTATATACTCCTTGCATAATTTTAGGGAATTAAAATTAAGCAGGTTGACCATAGATCCGTATTTCCCCCCAAAACCCTTGCACAGACTCACGGGCCAAATTCCTAAGGAACACGCTACTGACGACACCTTGTAACTGGGTATAGGCCACCAGTGGAATCCTTTACCTATGGAAAAGAGTTGAGATTTGAATGGGGCGCAAATAGAATATGTTAGATGCAGGATTTCCAAGTACAACTCAATCTAAGATAGGGAGAGGGTCACGAAGGCCACATATAGGGATATAGGGCCTATGTGATGAAATGAATTATTTGATTAGAGGAAAAAGAGGACCAGTCTTAGAAACAAGGTCTAACCTCAAGTTTTGAAGAAATTAAATCAATATAGGACTTATAATATTAATTTTAAGGCCCAATAAGCATTAGGAGAATGTGAAATAAATGTGGGAACCCATACATACTAAAATGGGGTTAAAATTATTACCTAATCAAGGATGCTTATTTTTTTAGGACTATACACTAGTTAAGAATAATCAATGACTAAATATATAACTAAATTAATGACTAAATTAACGACTAAATAAATGACTAAGTCAATGACCAAATCATTGACCAAATCAATGAATTATTCATTGACTAAATAAATGAATAAAATAGTTTATTCATAAATTTGGTCGCATTATAAATGAGCGATAATAAACTACCAATGGTCACATGACCAAGATTAGTCATTTATAAACAATTTTTGGTAGTTTATTTAGTCATATATTATTGTTTTTGTACTAGTTGAAGGATCTATAAATGACATCAGTTCAAACATAAACCAATTTTTATTCTTATGACCATGTTATTAATTATTAATCATAACACGGAAGTGACAATATCCCCTATTAGGAAGAATCGATGAAAAAAAGTCTTGTGATGACAAAAATCAATTATCAAAGAGAAGGAACCTGTCCAACCTTTCTGCAATTTGACAAAAATCTTTCTTGTTGTTAGACCAAGTATAAAACCATTTTTTGGGGGAGCGGTCCAACAATTTAAATTATTCAACACAAACTATTTGAAATCATCTATCACTTTTCTTGAAGGAATAGTTCCTAAAAACATTCTCAATATTACTTAACAATGCATTGAAATCTCTGCCTAAGACAACAAAATAATTTTCCAAGGGAATCATAACTACAAATAGATTTTTACAAAGAAGAGCTTTTGAAGAGGGATTGGTATGGCCATAAATATTGATAATCAAAAATTTAACCTTTGAAATTTTTCTAGATAGTAGCACCAATAACTAATTATCATATGAAGTTACCAACTTCAAGTTTACTGAAGCACTGTTTCATTAGATAACTAAATTTTTGAAGGCACCTTTTGCCAACATGAAATAAAAATTTTACGTTCTTCAAGAATCAAACAAAGAAAACACAACTTTACTAGAAAGTTTTTGTTTCTTGCAACAAATAAATGTCAAAGCCTATAATGTCTAGTTTACTCTTGATTATACATCTTTTATTAGGGGCATTAAGAAACCTAACATTCCATGTTATTATATTCATTGGCTTTCAGTAGAGGCACTAGCTCCCCTCTTTCTATGATTTTTTTATGAGGTATCTCATCAAAAAACTCAAGCTATATTTTTTTTGATGAGGCTATAGTAGGGGAGGACTGAACTATCTCATATTTGGGGATAGAGACTGAATAATAATAGATTGCAGTCCAATATCAATTTCAAACAATTTTTTTTAACTTATAGTTTTCCTTCCTCTTTTTGAAGGAGTAACAAAAGAAGGAGAAAATACATCTTCAAATTGTAAAATTGATACTTGTACCAAATTTATATACTTATCTACTTCTTTAATGACCTTCTTTGTTAAATCCAACGAAAGAGCCAAATTTTATTTTTCTAAAATTTCTTGAACCAATTTGATAAATTGATCAATTGGATAAAATGTATCCTCAACTCCTCCAAAAATTCCACTGGGGCGAGGACCTAAATCATTTCCCTTATGTATATGTGAAGGTAAAAAATCTAAAAATATTATCCTAGAAATCACAAGAACCTCAAAGTCCACATTAATGGG
The DNA here is from genome assembly GCA_018584345.1 of Thuja plicata. Lineage (NCBI taxonomy): Eukaryota > Viridiplantae > Streptophyta > Pinopsida > Cupressales > Cupressaceae > Thuja > Thuja plicata. The sequence continues at coordinate 352,185 of MU214320.1, read as the reverse complement.
TACGTCATTCAAAGCACCTATGGAGGGGAGTGGAGAAGAAAATAAAGAAGGGGAGAACACACTATCACCATGCAATGAATGAACATAGGGTTGTTGCACCATTTGCGATGAGCCAAGCCCTCTCTATCCACCCATAGCTCAGAGGTGAGTCCACAACTTAGAGGTGAGTTGAATAATCTCACCATTAACAAAGGAACCTATAGGTACTAATAATTTCACAAGCACATCAGATTTGGAAAAGAGACAATCTATCTCCCTACCAATGTTTTCTTGGAGGACCTCGAAGGGAGAAGGAATCACTTTAAATGATTGGAAGAATATAAATTACCAACTAGGGGATCAATAGTTAGTTGTTTTTGCCTTCCCTTGGCTGGTAGTTGTTTTGAAGAATGATTACTATCCATAATAACCTTATTGGTTGGATGACATTTATCTGTAACCTTAGATGAATTATTAGTAGCAGAGATAGCAACAAGTTTTACAATAGATTTTGAGTCTATAGAATTTTATGTCAAATCAAAATTTAAATGATCACGTGGAATGGATTGAACCCAAAGTCCATTATTAGAAGCTAGTTTGATTGTATATGGAAACAACTTACTCTTCTCAATAAGAACACACATCTTGACATTTAAAATACCATCACATATGAAATTACTATGCCTTAGATAAAACCCCAAAGAATTACTCATAATTTCAATAATTACAGGATTAATGAATTTCATGGGAAGACCCCTCAAACCAAACCATCAAGGAATTAAAGGAGAGATATCCTTAGAGGAATCATGCAAATATTTCCATGAATAAACTATTTTTTTTTTTATACCAATAGAAATAATTCTAAAATGTTTTGTCTTTAAAATAAGGAGATTCAAAAACAATAACATAAGTATTAAGAGATATAAGTTCATAGTAGATTGGGCCTGTCTAATTTAGATGAGTTCATTATTGTAGCTTGTGAAGTGAAATATCCTCACCCCAAAATTGAACATGGATGTCATGAAAGTGAATATATCTTGGTTTGAAAGCTAGAGTGCCTTCCTTCACCGATAAGTTAATCACATGAACCCACACCATATTTGGATCTCCTTTAAAATTATCCTTATTCAATGCATCATCCTTAGAAGTATACTTCTCTCTTTGAATCTCCATCTAATTGTTGTGTGATTATAAAGAGTCCTAATAAAAATGGAGAGGATAATTACCACTAAAGAGTTGAACCAATAGATTGTTTTAATAGAAAGAAACCCTTTTTTGTTGTTGTAAATGAGACATGTACTTATTCGTTAATCCTTGACACCAATTATGTTGTATTTTTGCCTTAATTATATGAAATATGTCATTGTTCCTTTCTAAAACTATGAGAAAACTTCTATTAACTAAAGAGTAGGAAAGAGTCTTAGTCCTACTCTTACCTTAAAAAAAAAGGTTTTTTTTCCCTTCCATTGACTATTGTTAGTAATATATTTCCTTAAACCTTGGGAATGAGAAACTCTAAACTTTTCTATACGATCATATTTCAACTGAGGTAGCATCACATCCACCCAACGACCTCTTGAAAAAACATATTGAGGCACATGAGTATAAGGTTCTTTACCAAGAATAATTTTAGTTTGTGACCCTTAGTGATTACTTATCAAACTAGAAAGTTTAAACTTATGTACTAGTCCATGATCACAATAATATGGAATAGACAAAGAACCCATAATAACATATTGATCTTGACAAATCAACAAAATTACAACATCCTCACCTCCAAAGCACAATCACGACTCCCCACTTTTTCTAGCCAAAACAAACAAATAATTATTAAGGAATAGTAAACAGGCAGATGTATAATGACTATCAAAATTCAAAATTTTGAGAATATAGAAATAGATAAGCCACCAAATTTGGGACATAAAATTCATTACTTTTGTGTCCCCAACACAAGATTTAAACAATCATTGAAAAATGTTTACTTACAGAGAGTTGTTAATATGATTAAAAATTCATAAACCCACACACATAAATTATTTCAATACAAGGCCAAAAGAAAAATGTTGGGGTTCAACCCTCATGGGAGCCCATTTAGCCCCACATTATACTTTTTTTGTAAAAGGAAATAATCTCTAATTGTCATTTAAAACCCTAAACATATAACAATGCCAAGATAATAAGTAAAGAAAATGACATGACAAGATCCCCTAAAAGAAGACCAAATATACCAATTAGTCAAATAGTATTAGATTCCTCAAATAATTATGGAGAAAAACTTTAGAGGAGGCCCAGTTTGAAATTCTAAATTATGCTTGATTTTAGGTCTTCAAAACCTTGAACTTTAGAAACCATATGATGAAGTGTTCATCACACACAAGGCTAAGAAAACCAAAAAAATCTACAAGACCGCTACTAGGAGATATAATTTGCAGAGGAAGAACACAAATTTCTCAAATCCCACAAAGATTCTTTGGAAGTGTTCTTCAAACCCCACAAAGAATATACACACCTACAAAATTTCTCCAAGACTACACTAATTTCTTCACACACCCATTAAAAATCTTCAAACCCATAAAAAATCTTCAAGCTACTGCTAGAACATGAAATTTACAGGAAAAAGAGCACATATTTGCTAACCCACAAAGATTCTTCAATAATCTTCAAACCCCACAAAAATTCATCAATAGATACCCACAAATATCTTGCACCCACAAAAAATCTCCAAACCCTGCACAAGCTTGATTTGGAATCTTTAAAACCTTGAACTTTACAAACCCTATGATGAAGTGTTCATCAGACATGTTAACATAATGTTTTCTACAAATCTTAGTACAAAAATCCCTTTCCTAGCGCAATTGCTTAGCTTTTCAAGTTACAAAAACCTGTAATGAAATCATAATTAAAGAGGCTCGCATTATAATATAATATTTTTATATATTTATCCTATAAAATTAATAAGCATGAGTATTTGGTACTATTCTTCACAAGGTAGGGTAAAATTTAGAATTCACTTATTTTTCTATTTATCTCATATCATAGTCCAAAAAGTAGTTTTATGTAGCTTGATGTGGTATTATTAAGTTATCAATCGTCAACATAGTATAATAATAAAGGAGAGTTAAAAAATAGTTAACTCATCTATGTATCAAACATGAATTTAATTTTATATATACCATTACATTCATTTTATAAAAATATTCCATATATAATTTTCTATAAAATATTAATTTAATTTCATAAATTTTAATTTAAAATTATAGTACATTAAAAATATGGCTATTCAATAATATGATCTCAAAATAGTTGATCCTGAAAACGTGTATAAAAAATTTAAATATAAACATGAAAATATCATGATATAGTGTCATTAAAATAGTAAAAAAAATCTTGTTTCCTCATAAAATTTAAAATTTTAAAATTGTTTAGAAACATAAATAATTAAAAAATCATTTAAATATATTCACTAAAAATTAAAAAATAATTTAACCAACCTATTTTTCCTTTAATGTTAGTACTTTAATTTTATTTTTATAAGTTTAATAAGATATATTTAAAAAATTAACTCATTTTCATCCAAACTTTTGCCATACTTATGTTAAAAAAATCATATATTTTTTAAATCACTACATCTGCTTTGTCTTCTCATTATGGGCATGTCTCTATTTCATACATATTAATGGTAGGTAAATTCATGCTAACAAGAAATATTTTCAGATCCACGCTGATAGTACTAATGGTGGATGGGTATGCACTATGCTATAATGGATGTCATAGAATTTAGTCGATTTGATAGCAAATTCCTTTCATGCCAAATTCACGTGAACATTAATATAGAAACAAGTTCAATTCATACCAATATACATACCACAAAATGTAGATTGTAAAAGTAGTAGGCTACTCAAATAAATGCACTCCTCCCAAACTAACAAACATAAGTGAAAGAGGTAGAAAAATTCACTTCAAATTAGTCCTAAAACCCACAAAGGTAGAAAATTCATGCCCAAATAAATATCGAAGTAGTAGTGCTAAAATATAGATTCAAAAGTTAAATCAACAAATCAAAGGTCAACTTGCAAAGATCACACCAAATAAACTTTAACAAGTAACTTCACACTAAAAAAGGTAGGCTAAAATGGAAATTAATTGTAAACATTGCTAGTCAAAATACAAACTTATATTTGTAGGTCTAATATGTAAGCACCCCCTTGACATGGCCCTTTACAAGTAAAACAAAACAAAATGCATTGCCAACTATTCATGTTATGACAATTGATTTGCCTCAATCTAAATAAATATGTGCTAGATAATACTTTTTCAAAAGTTAAATAATGTGAATTCGAATTGAGTGATTCTATGAAATGATTTTTACTTACTTGAACAACATTTGTAGATGTCTATAGTTAGAGATGAGAGAAATTCTTTCTAGTCCCCTTTCAATGAAATATGAGATAAAGTAGCTTATTTTGGCTAAACAAATTTAAATTTTAAAAAATACCTTGCCCTCTTTAGATATGAGGTATATTTTTATTTGCACAACTCCTAACACTCCCCATGCCAAAATCATTGTAAGCATTCTAGAGTCCATCCTTTAACATTCTATAAGAAGATGCAAGCTTATTTCTATTTTTGAGAAGCAATATATTTAATATTTTGTAAGTAAAAATAAGTAGTCAAACCAAAAAAAAGATATATATTTAAATCCCAAACACTTACTACAACAAGAAGCAAATCATATATTCTTATAAGAGAGTATTTCAAGTGTTGCAACCTTCATAATAGACAAAAAAAAAAAAAAAATGTTTACATTTTTCAAAAAATACATCATGAATATTTTTTAAATATTTGAAAATACATTTCCTATAACATCTTTAGTCTCATGGCACTTAACAACCTTTAGACTCCCAAGTAAAATATAAAGTAAACCAATCAAATTAAAAATAAAATAACGACCTTTTAAAAAATAGAATTTAAAGCTAATAATTTTTTATTATAAAAAAATAAAATTCTTGACTATAAATTAAACTTTATGTATCAATCTATATGTACATAAATAAATAAAAATTATAATAAAATAATAAAACTCTTATCTAAATAAAACAACTCATAAACAACAATGTTTTGTATTTCAATTTTAATTATTAATTATTTTCTTCCAAACATTCAACTTTTAAAAAATATATACTTTTAACTAAAAACATACTCATGTTTTTATTATTAATTTTTTTATTAAATGTATATTAGATTATTAATTAGAATATTTTTAATAATATACATATATAAAATTATATCTACATTAAATAAACAATAATAAACTACCATTTAATTAAAATCATTTAATCAAATTATAATCAACTCTTATCTTCATTGAATTTTCCTTTCTACAAAGAAAAAAGTTAAAAAATTATTCTAAATCTAAATCTAGAAATATTTTCAATATTACAATCAGGAGGAAACAAACTTCTTACACAACCATTACATCTTGTTTGGAGGAACTCCAAAGCTGCTAATACAAAACAATCTCGATGCGAGGATTGCTAGCTTTGATTTTATTCCAATCTTCCCCGCCTTCCTTTAACCTCTTCTCTAACTCACCACTTGCCTTATACACTGATATATCCTTTAGTCTCCTCAACCACTCCAATCCCTTCGGAACTCTCTCCACCCTCGGACATTCCCTTATCAATAGCATTTCCAGACGCTGCATCGCTCCCTCCTCCACTGCCGGCAACTCCTCCAACAATGGGAAGTTCTTAATTTGCAGCTTAAACAGCTTAGGAAATCCTCCTCTCTCTCCAAAGTTCTTTGACAATTCTCTGCATTTCGAATCATCATCCAATGACAAGAATTGTAAGTTGGGCATCTTTTGGAGCGAAGAATAATCACTACACTCACTCAAGTAAAGTTGAGTCAGATTTTCCATTCCACATATCCAATTTGGCACAGAGAAACGCACAAGAGAAAGTTGTTGAAGACCTTTCATAACACTCATTTTCTCTGGGAATGCTGGAAGACTGGATTCTTCTCCATCACACGCCCTTGCAGGAATGTTGTTCTGTACTTTTAGAATTCTCATTTTGACCAGACGCTCAAAGGCACCATCTTCTACACTTCTCAATCCCCCTACATCTTCTAAACAGAATATTATTTCTCGGAGATCGATCAAACTACCTACATCTTTAACATTTAAGAATTCATTGTCTTCTGTATCCAGAGGGAAGAAACCTGATCTCAGTGTCCTCAAACTCGAGAGCTGTGACACTCCTTTCGGCAGATGACTCCACAAAAGCTCATTTGAGCACCCTTGTACATCGAGATAGGAAAGAGACTTGAGCTCACCTATCCAGTCAGGGACACTCTGCAGCTGTTTGCAATAAGAAACATCAAGGACGAGAAGACTCTTAAGTCTTCTCACACAATCGGGTACCTCCCTAATCTGTGTGTGAGACAAATTTAAAACCTTGAGAAGTTTCAGCTTCCCAACACATTTTGGCAGGGCGGAGATGGCAGTGTTGCTAAAGTCGATTACCCGAAGTAATCTGAGATGGTCAAGCAACTGATCTGGTATACTTGTAATGGCAGAATTCTGAGAGAATGTCAGTGTGCGTAGAAATTGCAGAGGAAGAGGCCTTTCTGAAATTACATTATTATCTAAACTTTTCTTAGATAGTAGCAACCTGCGGCACCTTGTTTCTTTCAAAGGGAGATCAAATTCACACTCATGTTCTTTACATATATCTACAGCCAAATCAAGCAACAAGTCGTGTACAGTGTAACAACTATTAACTCTGTTTGCTTCCAGCAAACATAAATTTTCAAGTTGGTGTATATAATTTAAACCAATATCAAACTGTTCTCTATCTTCCTCTTGGGGAATGCATCCTTCTGCTATCCACAAATATATTACATACTCCTGATGTACAGCTCTTTCAATTTTAAAACTAGTAAAAGAAATAGGTGTGTCCTCTGGAAAGAATGATAAATAGGCAAAGCAAGATTTGAGATTGGGGGATAGAGAGTCATAACTGAGCTTTAAGATCTTTGTGATGAAGTCGTCTGTTTTGTTAATCTTTTTTAACTGCTCCAACTTTGATTCCCAATCTGGTGTAAGGGAAGACTTGGCCAAGGATGCCGCAATGGTCTTGAGGGCTAGTGGCAATTTCCCGCATTCTTCTGCAATTCCACGAGCCAAAATCTCCAGCTTTTTAGGTGGCCTATTTCCCTCACAATTCGGGAAGGCAAAGTAGCAAAACAGTTTCCAACTCTCGTCTTCGAAGAGGTGTTGCATCTCATAAATATGGGCATTCATTCTTTCAGCAACTTCTCTACTTCTGGTGGTGACTACTATTTTACACTGGTTATCACTCCCACTGGGGAACCCAATTCTAGACATCAAATTTCCTTCTACACTACTATCCCACACGTCATCTAAAACAATCAAACATCTATTTCCCTCTAACTTTCCATATATTAACTCTGCTGCCCGCACATCAGATACTTTATTGTCAATATCTAAACCAATGTGGGAGGCCAGATCACATTGCAAACTTCTAAGAGAACAAGACTGTGAAACTGAAACCCAAGCAGAATAGCCATACTCATGTCTGGTTCTATTGAAGACATGCTGCATAAGGAATGTTTTACCTAGCCCGCCCATTCCCAGGACGGCAACAACTCTAACAGCTGGGTTCTCTAACAATGCCACAATTTCATCAACCTTGTAGTCAATGGCCACTGCAGGAGAATCTTGATCAGGGATACTCCATTTTCTGAACTCTTCTCCTCTTGTAGTTGAGGATGTACTGGTTGAGGGCTGACTTAGATGGGCAACATCATGGAATAGCTGCAGCCGCTTTGCCTCTTCAATGGTAGACATAATCCTACTTTTGAGCTCTTTAATCCTCTTCCCCATCTTATACTTAAAGACTAATTGACTACAATTGCACATACATGATTGGCAAGCACTTGTATACAAATGTTCAACGGCACACTCATCGATTATATCTTCTGCATCAAAAACAATATTCCTCACCTCTGCCAGCCATTTTTTCACGCCAGGCTCAGTGTGCCCAGCTACCTGATCTGCAGCTTGCAGAGAAGAACATATCTGGCTGAGCTGCTTCTCCAACCATATAAACTCACTTTTGAAGTTGAATAGCAGAGATGCCTCATTCAATGCTTTCTCTAATGCGATCTCGCCAAGCTTTCCCATCACACCATTGGCAACCGCAAGAGCAAGTCCAGCTGCCATCTTTGATTTGTTGCAGAGCCTGAATCTAGACAGCAGAATTGAGTAGCAAAGCAATTAAAACTTTGGTTGAATGTGAGTATAACAAGCCTACAACTCAATTCAAACTTTGCTTGAATGCGAACATAACAAGCCTGCAACTCAGAATTTATAACGAAAGGAGGCTTCTTTAGCAATGCAATGGTAAAGTTTATTCGTGAACCTTAACTTGAGTGAGGGTGCATCAATTATGCGATGCCCACTTGTTTAAAAGATCAGATTCCCTTCACTTTGGGTTCGAAAACGAAAGCATATCAGCTCTTCAATAATTATCAAAGTAACAGTTATTCCAAAGTAATTGCTTTGATAAAAGTAAAAGACAAAAGCAGAGCAGGTGGGTACCATATATTCCAAAGTTATGAAGCAATAATAGTTATTCGTTTCTTGCTACCCACCCTCGTACTAACTCTTCCCTCATAAACGCTTTATCCTTTGCTTCTTTTATACATTGTCCAATTTTTGCCTTGCCAACCATTACTTTAGTGGACCAGATTACTTTGACGCCATGTTTGTAAGAAGAGTGATATAGACTATGAACATTTCTCTCCAAAGGAAATATGTTAATATTTTATACTACTTTAATAGTATGTTTTTTCTCTCATTTTAATTTAAATTTCTATTATTCAAATCGTGATACAGTATCTTAGCTTTTAAATTATACAATATTGTAATATTTTTTGTTAATTCAATATAATATATATGTATTATTAATTTGTATTAATTATAAAGTTATCAAGTTAACGTAATTTAAATACTATATAATTTATTAATTAAAATGTGAGAGAATATAAATAGAAAGTAAGTATAGTTAGTTTAATGATCAATAAATATATAAGATTGACAAAGATTTGAATTTAGTTAAGTCTTAAGATCAAGAATAGTGCATATTAGGTTGAAAACTATTTATACATACAAAATTATGTTGATTCTATGAAAGAATAAATTTTTGAAGGTCAAAAATAAATTCACGATTGTAAACGTGTCACGTGTATCCTAGTGATCTCTATTCTTTTGTTTATCTAATCATCTTAGATTTAATTTCCAAGATTTCATATAAAATGTTTAGGTAGTCTAATGATGCTCTAAAATGCCTAAAAGAATTGTTTTTGAGTCAAGATAAGCTTTGATCTAGACCAACCCACTTTTGAAATCAACAATCTTTGTTTGCGCAAATGGCTTTAGAATGAATGAATGGAGTTAGATCCTTCTAGAGCACAAGATACAATGTGTAGATTTAAATGACATATTTGAATTATTTGTTTGGTTCCCATATGATTAGAATGGGTGCATTGAGTTCCATTAGAAAAAAAGGATATAATGACATGTCAGACAAACTTGTGTTTAGCACGCTCGAAGAGAAGAGTAAAGGTGAGAAGTGTCTTCCTAACTAATCTCTAAGGAATAATCATGAAATACCTAGGACAATTGAATTTTTTTCCTATATACAATGTTTATGGACCATCATAAAAATTAATGACCATTTGAAAGTTGAAAGAAAATTATTCTAGAGAAAAATGTGAAAGGTAAGAAATCGAGATTAAATTTTCATAGGAAAATAATTAGAGATTAGTCACTTAAACATGCAAGTCATTTGACTAATCTTAATTTAAGTGCAATCACATAGTTAATATGCAACACAATGATTAGAATAGAAAAATAAAAAGGACTTGTTTTATAGAATAATTTTTGTAATATAGCTAGGGTATTATAGAGTTGGCAAATGCCCAATTTTAAAATTTGAAAAATTTACGGGTAACTTCCCCATCCATATACCTAACTTGTGTTAGTCTTATGATGTGGAAATGACCAAAGATAATGAATGGATGGAACAAAGAACCAAGGTTGGTCCTATTGGAATTATATTGAGATAATTGTACTGAGAGGGGAGGGGTGAATCAATACCTCTAAAACTTTTCTTGGTTAGCCCATTAACCCTTAGTCATCAGTTTGTAATTTAACTTATCTATCTGTTCAGCTTTCTTTATGCATATGAAATCATATCATACATTCCATTTGATATGTAACAATAATAGAAACATATATGAAATTAGATAACACATGACACAAGATATGATATCATAGAAAACTTCTGTTAGGAAATAAAAACTGCAGTGGGGATTTTTACCCACAAGACTTCACTATCTACAGATAAGAAGAGTCGGTTAAGGCTTACAATTTTGGTCACTTTTGATGACCTACCCTGTTAGGAGTATTACAGTGGAGACCTGTTAAGATCTACTTCATTTGAAGCTTTTAACAACACTGTTAAGTGTGCACTTTGTTAAGAGATTTACAAAGGACAGTTAAGTCCACCTTCTACAAAAGGATTTTAGATGTGATGCACTTG
>MU214320.1:313601-335477 GCA_018584345.1 Thuja plicata | reverse complement strand
CAAATGTTTGAGGTGTGGCCTGGTTTTCCACAGTGATTGCATGATAGCTTCTTGGATCTTGGGGTTGTGAAAGCATTCCTCTTATCAGATTGATTAGAGGATTCTCCATTCTCATTGTACCCTAATCATGTGTAGTTGTTAACTCTTCTTTGTCCATCAAGAAAATCATCCATCTGTCTGTTGCTATCCTCAGCCTTTTTGATCAATTCATTGTGTTGATTCTGAACTTTGATTTCATGCTTTAATTTTTCATTTTCTTCCCTTAGTTCACTAATGGTCTATATTCTTTCTATGAGTTTCGTATTCAATCTGTTTGCTTCTTGACTCATAAGAATAATCTGGTTGGTGACCTCATGGTGATGCTCAGCGAGTCTTTGAATCTCTGATTCTTTACCTTGTAGCTTCTTTGTCATTTTCCTCCTATCATCAATGGCTAGTGTTCTTTCATTTTCAGGTTTTCTTGCATCATTCATAACATCAATCATTTTTACCATTTGATTCTCATGACCAATTTGCAGCATCTTGATTTGATCTATCAGATGTAGATTGATCTCTTGCATACTTGTAATTTCTTCAACTGATGCATTTGAAGCTTTGCTCAATGATGATTCTGCTATTTCAAAGTACTCTTGTATTTCCATTTCTTTGTAGTCTTTTTCATTCAGCCTGGTTGCCATAATCTGTCTATCATCAAGAAGTTTTCTTAGTTTCATCTTCGCCTCCTTGTACTGTTCAAAGTTTATTTGCATTTGTAACTGCTCATTCTCAATAGTCATATCCAGTCTGAACTTATCCATTGCTCTAATCTTTTCTCTCAATTCTTTAAGCTTTTCAAGAGAGAGACTTAGCTCTGATACCAATTGTTGGAATTATATTGAGATAATTGTACTGAGAGGGGAGGGGTGAATCAGTACCTCTAAAACTTTTCTTGGTTAGCCCATTACCCCTTAGTCATCAGTTTGTAATTTAACTTATCTATCTGTTTATCTTTCTTTATGCATATGAAATCATATCATACATTCCATTTGATATGTAACAATAATAGAAACATATATGAAATTAGATAACACATGACACAAGATATGATATCGCATAAAACTTCTGTTAGGAAGTAAAAACTGCGGTGGGGATTGTTACCCACAAAACTTCACTATCTGCAAATAAGAAGAGCTGGTTAAGGCTTACAATTTTGGTCACTTCTGATGACCTACCCTGTTAGGAGTATTATAGTGGAGACCTGTTAAGATCTACTTCGTTTGAAGCTTTTAACAACACTGTTAAGTGTGCACTCTGTTAAGAGATTTACAAAGGACGGTTAAGTTCACCTTCTACAAAAGGATTTTAGATGTGATGCACTTGTTACAGTGCAACTACATAAGTCTTTGATCTAATGGAATATGCAATCTTCAATTGCTGATAATAGATCCTATAAAGCTCCAAAAATACTATTAATAATCCTTCCATGATTGAGTATTACCTTTATCTGCTCATCGGTAGCCTCTGTGTGTTCTTTAAAACTGATATACTCTATTTCTGATCTTTGCATGAATTCTGCCTTCTGCTCCTTAGATGCTCTTTGTGGCTATCATAATAAAAGAATTCATGTTCTCACATTTGAGTATGAACATCTATTTATACTATTTTAGGCTCAATTCTTGATTCATGCATCGTGAGTTAACTCTAGATCCAAGATATACAACTTGATCTTGATCTGTAGTTAGATATGCTTTAAATCCGTTAGGATGCTTTAAAGAATTTTCATAAACCTTGCATGACCAAAAAAAACAAATAAAAAATCTATAAATAGAATTACATTGCTTTATCTACCGTGTGAAAATCAGATCCATAATTTACGGCTTTTCTGACTATCAGTTCTGACGGTCAGTGTTCTTGGTTGTCAGTGTTCCTTTCTTGAACATATCTTCGGGTATGCTTGTCTGTTCCTGTCGGGTTGTTCTGGAAAACTGTGTCACCAGTGATGCTTGTCTTCACCGGTGATGCTTGTCAATTTTATACTTAGATTTTTCTCAAAAATCTTTGTTCTGTCGGGTATGCTTGCATTTCACCGGTACTGCTTGTGGTTCACCGGTAATGCTTGTGGTTCGCTGGTAATGCTTGCTGTCAATGTTTTTCTCTAAGTATACTAATGGCAAAATAATGTCATCAAGTCCTTGGGGACATATGTAGATAGAATTTATAGGAATCATCTTATTTTCCAATTTCTACATTAGAAATATGTGACCACTTATATATAAACATCACTTTAAGAAAAAACTTAATATTTTTAAAATGGAGACAATGTACATTTTTGTGTTGTTATACGAATATATTATTTGAGAAAATAATTTTCAAATATACATTTGACATATTTTGGTATGAATTTAAGCTTATATGTTAAGAGTGGATTTTTTTTCCATTTCTTCTCTAGAAGGCTTTATTTATGGCTTTGATGTAGGCTTCCTATTCTCCAACAAGACCAATAACGGTGACTACATTATTGATAGTGGATAAGAAAAATGCTTTTGAAATCTATATCCTATCATTTAGCCCCTCATATGTATAGCTAATATGGCATTATAATTCTTTGTGTTAGTCTCATAGTCACTATATGGTTCTTTTTCACATTCTCGTACCTCAATTTAAATTTTGTTTATAATCATGGCATGCTATGTATAACGGCCTAAAACATTTGTTTGGATATATTGAAAATTTTCCAATTTTTTATCTTCTTCCCCACATCCTTTTTAATTTTAATGTTAACTTTTGATAGATAGTTGTAAGTCATTTAAGTGGAAGTCCTATAATTATGTAGACTATAGACTATAGAACAATATGGTGATGATTCAAGCTAGGTGATCTTATGATTACTCAAATTCTCAAGATGATTCACATTGCCAATATGAAGTAGTTCATGTAGGTGGATGGCATGGTTGACTATATTTTATAATGTTTTATGTATTAATTAATCAAGAAATGAGTACGTCATAATAGATAATTATCTGGGTCTACATGGTTGACTCATTTTAGCTTGTCAAGTGGCCCAATAATTTGTGTTTGGTGGGCCTATTTTTGTCGTAGGGGAAATCAGTAAGACTTAAGAAAGAGAGATTAGTACCACCATATGATAATAAAATCAAAACTACTAGAAATAAAACCCCACAGAATAATAGAAATTAAACAGGCAATCATAAAATAAAATATGAAATTAATCAAACAATTCCAAATTTATGCCTAACCCCTTATGTTGCTTCTCTACACTCTTGTTGAAGTGGCTCTCAGAGTTGATTCTAGAAGCACTTAGACTCAGGAGATTCAAGAAAACTAAAAATGATAATGGTTACCTGATTGCTTGAATTGAACCTACATAAGATCATTTCTATTAAGAAAATAGGATACTTCATATGGGTTTGAAGGGGTTTTATATAGATAATGGACAATTGAGATTGATTCTAGGAAAGCAGATCAAACAGACGAGATAATTAAAGACTGATTGATGAGATTTATTTCCAATTCAAACTCAAAAAGCAAAGAGTTATTAAGGAAATAAAGAAGAAGATAAGATAAAGAAGATTTTGAAATTAATGATTTCCAAAATTGCAAATTAGAAAAGGGAATGATGTTGATTTTAAAACTAATTATTTGCATTTTTGAGAGGATATTTTTTTGAGAAAAATTTAGTTTCTAAATTCAAAGATATTATGCATTTTTTATTTATGCATATTTTTTATTTGCAGAATTAGAAATTTGGAGATATTTTAGATTTTTTATTTATTGCCATTTTTGAATTTTGGATTTTAGAAATTAGCAATTAGAGAGATTTTTTGGATTTTTTGAAGATTTAAATTAAATTAAAAATTTATTTTTTGAGAAAGGTGAAATTAGAATGAAATGAATTAGAAATTAAGTGAAATTAAAATTGAGATGAGATTAGAATGAAATTAAATTAAATTAATTTGAGAAAATAATTTAATTTATATGGAATTAATTAGCCAATTTAAATAACTCATGATAATTATTTGAGAATTTATATATTGAATTTAATTAATTGATAAAGACCAATTAATTAATTAAATAATATTAATTATTTAATCAATATTGAGGGGATGATGAAATGAATAAAGAGATTGGATATAGAATAAATAAGATGATTATTCAAATGATTAAAGAGCCATTAATTAATAAAAGAATACTTAGTACTTAAATGTGAGCTCTCAAGAATGTCCATTTTTTGTTGTCTACATTTTCCCTCTTTGATACAATGTGATTATGAGCATTGTGTCAAAGAATATTTTATCAAGATCTTGTCCCAGCTTGCCCTGGCGACAATAGGTGAATTTGATGCCCTCTCGAGACATTATTTGTGCAATAAAGTCATAAATGGTCTCTCAAAAGAGAAGATGAACATTAGATGGAAAGATGAAATATGATGACAAAGAAGAATGGTTAGTAAGAAATGAAGAATGATAGCAGATGATGATAATTACTAGATTGATATTGGACATGGAGATGGTTGATGGAGAATCGTGTCTAGTTTCAGGAAAGCTCCCATCATGTATAAGACTAGTGACAATGTTTGGATTTAGGAAAGATACATCATGTATAAGACAAGTGACAATGTCTATTTTAAGGAAGAACACATCCTGTATAAGACAAATGATTATTGGTCACTACAACATTTGGGGTCAAATTTTGATGCCAATTTGTGATGGCACTACCATTTGTGTGTGATTTTTGTGTTTTTTTCCAAGTGCCCCTGATGTTGTCGTAATAGCAATGATACCATCATAATTTTGACACCCGCGTGATTATAAAAAAAAAGAAAAAGAAAAAGAAAGGCTTATTTCTAATTTTTGTGATCGAGCTGCATGCGCAACAAGGGCCCTAATTATGGTAGATCAAGCTACATGCGTGAAGAGGGATCTTATGTTGTGAAGCTCGAGCTCAATTTGGAAGCTTGGCATATGGAAGCCATGACTTGAGGTAGGCATTTGAGCTTTGTCTTCTCATTAACTTGATTTCATTTTGATGGCATTTGTTGATTTAATGGCACAATATGAATGTCAATACTGGCATTGTTTACATCTTTGCATTGGGAATGCTTGATGACCCGCGAGTTTTGAGAGCTAGGGAATCATTGCTATTACCTTCAAGGCATTGTGTGAAGTGTTTGATCTCTCTTTATTTGTTTTTCTATTGATAGTCACTATGTGGTACTCCCCATTTATGATCATTTCATGAGGAAATGTCTTGATGGCTTGTGGGCTGCAAGATAGGGCATCATGCATTGTTTATGAGCTCACTAAATTAATACTGGAATTGTTTACATCTTTGCATTTGGAATGCTTGATGACCCATGAGCTTTGAGAGCTAGGGCATCATTGCTATTACCTTCAAGGCATTGTGTGAAGTGTTTGATCTCTCTTTATTTATTTTTTTGTTGATATTCACTATGTGGTACTCCCCATTTATGATCATTTCCCTATGTAAAAGACCTACTTGGGCCATTGAGCCCCAGACCTCCACTTAGTTTAAAGGAAGGTTCAAATATTACCCAACTACAAATTTGTTTTCTTTAACACATTAGTAGAGGAGAAACAATTCCCAAATCCCCTTCTCCCATCATAAGAACCATACAAGTCAGTCACCACCATCTGAACATCTAGACTTTCACACTTTAATTTTGTGCAAAGCCTGGATTACACAAAGAACAAATTTTAGATACAAATCCTTTTTCCATCTCGTTAAAACATCTTGAGAGAGACCATTAGCATCCACCCCAAAGAAATCCCACCTACTAAATAACTCTTTAAATCACCTAAGATTAAGTACCCTTTACACATTAATTCTTTAACCAACAATATGTGAAAGTTCTCCATCTCCACTAATCTATGAAATCTTTTACTAGAGTTGCCTGAACCATTCATATTAATAGAAAGAAACTTAATTATGAAATCCTAACATTGGGTTGTCCATCTCTAAGAGCCCGAGTTAAGGTTGTTTTTTCCTTGAAACACCTTTGCCACAACTTTATTTTATGCATGGAACAAATGGGATTTTTTTCCTACACCTATCTTGCAAACAATTCTCCTAGGGTCCATACCCTATACCCCCAAGATAGGTTTGACCCTTTCAATTGATCCTCTTGATTGAAGCTGATAGGAGTTCCAAGAGGAACCAACTGCCCAGAAAAATGAAATAGAGATTAAACAAGTCCTATTCCCTTGACCAGGGTGGATAGATGAAATTTTTTTTAAATCATCATCCCCTAGTACATCAGGATAACCACTGCTAGACACATTTTTCATCTTGACATCTTCTTTACCTAAGACATTACTTCCTATTTTTTCATCTGAATTCAAACAAAAACCCTCATTGAGCTAGAAAAGAAGTGGAGGGTAAAAGTTAAAACATTGAATAGAGGCTTACCTAGGCTTTTCCACTTTTCCTATATGAGAAGATCCACAACCAAGTTACTAAAAAAAACATCACCATAATCCAAGATCTGAGAGGATGCCTAATTGTCATCTTCCACAGCTATGCTCTTGTCAAGTTCTAGGAATATTGGATTGTGATTAGAGCCATCCATTGAAATTATCTTTTTCTCTACTTGTTCTTGAGGTATGTTCTTACATATTCAAAATTCCCTTCCCTATAAACATGGTAGGAAATGATTGATCATATAAATCCAATTGAATAGAGCTAAAGTTTGGTGAGGAACTGTATGCTTCAATGCTTCTAATTTTTTTGTAATATGGTAGCAACTTCTCAATTGTTTTACCGTAAAACAATGCTTACACCATTACCCCAACCTCTGATAGCATCAATCTGGTTACTGAATTGTGTATGGTTCAAGCTTTTACATCCTCCTATACCTCTAATACATCAACTTGATATTCCAATTGGTAGGCCTCACCCCATTTCTAGAAATATCATCAAAACAACTTCTTGTGTGCCTTAGAAACTTTCATATGCTTGAGGCACTTTCATATTTACTCCTTTTGGTAAAAATTATTTGACCACTAATTTATTTCAAAACCATCATTTGAAATAATTCCAACATCAATTTTAGTGGATGAGACTCATTTTTCAATTATTCCAATCTAATATTTCTTTGATGTGTTATTATTGATATTCTTGTACTAATTTCTAAAATCATCACTTGGGTATGTACAGTTCAAATTTAAAAAGAGAAGTATACACAAACAATTGATAGCTACACCATATTTCATGAATCATAAATGGAAATTAGTTGAGGAAAAACTTCAAAACTTAGGCTATTCAATTCATAGTAAACTATAGAGTAAATTTAGCATTTTGTACATGATTGTGTGAAGAAATTTTTACTGAGAAAGTTATCATGGAAGCCCTTTTCCATCTAAAAGCATTACTTGCAATTTTCTTCAATGTGTTGAGAAATATGTAGGCTCTGATATGGATGGTTGAGAAATTTAAATATCTATCCAAATAATCAAGTTAATACTATGATAGATGAGATACAAGGCTTGGAGTACTACAATATGAAGTCTGAAACTTATGTGCGAATCTAAAATTAAGTTGCCTTGATATGGAATCACTATGTTGGGATCCATCATTTGTGGTGATGCTAAAAATTAATTATTGTATCATGCTTAACAACACTACCTTAGAGAGCTTATGACATAAATAAATAAAGCATAACATCATCATAAGATATCAGCAAAGAGACACAAATCAGCAACATAAGAGCATCATATAGTACATAATTTACATGGAGAAAACCTTGCGGGAAAAGATCCACCAAGAAGAAAGACCAAGTATGCATTATCATTTAAATAAATAAGATTTTAATACATACACTTCCATTCTCATCTTTGCCTCCAACATGACAGCATCTATATACTTGTGAACAACCTCTTTATGGCTCAACATGTCCTTGTTCTTGTAGAGTAATTCTACATTCAATTGACAATAAATCTGAAGAAATCACCTTATAGAAGAAAAAAAAAGGTTGATCCATTTTATGTGTGGTGGTAGAGGGATTTTTAGGGTCTTTAAGAGTCCAAATCAATTTATTGGAAGCCATAAAGCTCATAAAGCATGGTAAAAACATAAAGCTCATAAAGCATGGTAAAAGAGGGCCCTAACTGTGGTAAAATGGGAAAGTTTCCACTTTGCACTGCTCTTCAGTTGTGAAGCTTGAGCTCTATTTGGAAGCTTGGAGCCTTGTGAAGTTATGTATGATTATTTCCTCAATTTTTGTTTGATTAGAGTTAATGTGAATGTGGAATGAATACGTAAAATGATGCAAGATTCACCATATTTAGCATAAATAGATAAATACAGAATATAGAAATCTATAATAGAAGTATTGATCTAGAAATGAATGTGTTATGAACATATAGAGCTGAAATTATTGGTCAAGTATGCTAGGATGTGTTACTAAAATATAGAGAAAGACCATTTTAACCAGGTTGTAGGTGATAAGATCAATAGTTTTGAGCATCACTTTGATTGATAGTCTCATGATATGGTTCATGGATTTGTTTAGCATGATCATTAGGGTCTCTCTTACAATCCACTACAAGAAAATATACATCAAAATTAATATGTATTTTTACCCCTTCAGAGTCCAAACTCTCTATATAAAATTTAGGATCATTTTTCACGACTATTGATGAACTTGAAAATCTATGTCTTTTGAAGTATTTTGGGTTATTTTTATGTTATTTTATAAGATTTTATTAAGACTAAATATATGATGTAAACTCATAATGATACTTGATATATATAATACAATGGTATGTAGTATAATCTATACATTTGTGAGATGTGATTAATTCAAGTTATATGATATTTTGGGATTAAATTTGTGTGTTTGTATACTTTCTCCATTTTAAACTAACCTATGACTTCAAAGGAGGAATTATGAAATATAGTTTTTGGTAGTTATCTCTTCTATGATAATGGAGGATTCAAAGGTAATGATCAATGAGGTTGTTTCTAGTAGATCATACATTAATACACTTATTGTTTTGAATTTGAGCTCGAGCATCATGCAATGTTATTGTTGTCATTGCATGTTTGTTGCTGTTGTGCACCATATATTGTTTTATACACTATTTAGATCATTGAGACCGTGAGCTTGGAATTTGTAATGTATTTTCTATTATTGGATCAATGTTTCCATGTTGTTGAGGCTGTAGATACATTGAATCACCACTTCCATTCTATTTTGATAGCATGCTAGCTTTTAGATCTTGCCAGGTTCGAGATGTGAACCATTGTATCACTGTCATCTAGGCTTAATGATCTTGCATACTATTTTATCAAGATGTCCTTTTACTAATCTTGTATAAACAACATACCATGTTGACTCACAGCCCATGAGTTGTTGCTTGATAACACATTTGACATCATACTTTTTTCTCCATTTTGATCTTGATTTAATCACTGCATGCACATGTTTCCTGAGTGCACATGTTCTGTAGCATAGTTCCTTTTAGAAGTGTATGGCTTGAATATGCACATGCATAATTGTAGATAAGGATTTGTAATAGGGTGCTAGGCATTACTTAGCTCCTTTGGATCTAACCCCATCTTTTTCGTCCTTACAGGTTCTGGATCATACAGGAGCAATATACTGGATTCAACGCCAAGTCAACACTTCATTACTTTAGGTAATGTCTGGTACCTTCATTATTTATGTTCATCCACTTATGTATGTTTGCATTCATTCATATTCTTTTGAAAATTGGCTATACTCATATTCTTCTTGTTTCTGAGTCTTCCAACTATGATCAATTTAATGTTGTAAATCTTGACATAGAATTCGATATCAACCTGTCGATATGATTACAATTGTGGGGGAGTCAAAGAAAATATATGTATAGTTATAAAACCTAGAGTTAAATTTACAAGGTAACATATCATTTATAAAACCTACCATAACATGTCATTTTTTGTATGACATTTTTTTCACAACTAAAGAGTTCTCACCATGAGCAAATAGAGTGACCATTTGCTATCAAAACCATACATGTAGATATAAACATTAAGTACAACATGTCCAATTTTTTTGCAGATATACACATTAAGGATCATGTTAGATAATACAAGGGAATTCAATCAAAATAGGGAGACAATCGCTAGATTTTTGTCTAACTTTCAAAGAGAAGGCAATGACAAGTGTTTTATTTTCCATGCAAGAGTTGTAATGGCTTAAAGACAAGAAGAATCAAAATTAAAAAAGAAAAGAGACATTGTAGGGAGAATGGTCACATTGAAGGGGGGTTTGATTATCATCCATTGGTAAGTTGTTTGTTATATTGTTTTCACAATTAATATACATATGAACCATGGAAGGAGATTTGATTATCGTATTGAAGGGGGGTTTGATTATCATCATTTTTATATAGATCGATCTCCCTAGTGTAGTACGTGATATGGAACACCACATCTTAGAGGAACATGGGGGTGTGAATATAGAGGAACATGGAGGTGTGAGTATTGAAGCTGAAGATCATGATCCCGTAGAAGATGACAATCATGTGCTAGAAAACACATTTGAAGATGATGGTATGAATGCATTGATCATTGACACATTTGGTACTAGTGCTGTTGGTGCTACTGATAATGATCATCATCATTATGACGAGGATGAAATTGATGTCATCCATGATATACCTCTACTTGAGAAGGCAAACATGGCCCTTTACGAAGGCTCCCAATCTACTCTTCTCTTTGATGTATTATTGTTGGTGAATTTAAAGGTTATGAATGGTTTATCTAACATAGAAATGTCATGTATGCTAAGGTTTTTCATATACGTCATTATAGTCTATAAAAGGTGAAACATGTACCATTAAGATTTTTTATAGTAACGACTTATATTTTTTGTTGTAGATTGATAGGTATTTTTCATTGTTAATTTTTCATCAGACGTTGATCTTGTGGTTGCACTACAAAAGGTCCTTCATGAAATTTCAAGAGAGTTAACTCGATTGGTAGATATTCAACCTCAGACTCCTGAAATATTGATGAGAGAGGATGAGTTGGCTCACTGTGTTTGGACTTATATAGTAAGTATTAATGTAGTTTTTAATTATAACAAAATTTCAATAATGGTTTTTATATTATACTCTTTTATTTATGTCATTAACTAAAATACATATGTGTTGCTTTTATAGAGGAAGAAAAAAACATTAAAGGGCCATGCCCCAGATGTAGATACTTCAGGTGGTTCAAGTAGATCACATGTTCTATCCTCCACTTGTGTTTTGCTCGAATAGTTTTTTTTAAATAGCTCTAACAATATTGTCCATGGTTGTCCATATTTTTTTATGCTCTAACAATATTATTTTTCAGCACCTACTATTGATCCTATGTTCAATACGCCGCTTGCTATGAGGATCAAAACCATAGAGGTACTACTGCCTACAATGTCGACAACATGTAGCATGGCCACAAATGCGATGGCAATGCCTATTATTGGTAAGTAAATTCCTCTTTTTCTCTCTCATTTATTATGTGTTTATTTCACTTGAACTATTCTTTCTTAGGGGGAATTTTATAATATTGGATTCCTTTTATGTAGGAGGTGATGAGGAAATTCTTGGATGTACTCGTGTTAGATGTACGAGAACAATAGATAATTGTGATCAATTGCTTTTGAACATTGAAGATAGACTTCTCGTGAGAGTAGCCCAGCTTCCAAGTACTTTAAAGATTGATCCTTTCTTTTACTATACAATCTTGTACTCCTAATGTAATGCACTAACCCCCTGTGCAGTCCCTTGCAATAAAAAATAATCTCGTTATTATTTTGCAGGGAATAATCTATTTTATGAAAAACTTAAAAATGAATGTTTACGCATTTTTTGGCTGACCATATGCACATGGTATCATATTTTGATTTCATTGCTAGATCAGATTTCCTTTCATCCCTTTCTTCAAGTATATTAGAAGGTAGCTTCACTTCATTTATGAATCTAATAGATTTTTTTTTCTTAAAAGGTGGCAATTACAAGATAAAGAGTTAAAGGATAAGATTATTGACTCTATAATAAAACTTTTAGGAGCCAACGCCTTTCAAATACTTAGGATCCTCGAGAAAGTGGGCCAAACTTTGAAGTATATTAGGGACAAATAAAGGTCCCAAATAAAATGCAACCCTTATTACAAGCACCCCCCCTATGTTCCTATTAATGAGTGGGAGAATCTTAAAATGGATGCACTTGAGAGACGCGCAAGACATGGTGGACAAATAGTATCACCCAAGGAAAGAAAGTATGTGATAATCTTAATAATGAAATTATGTACTATTTACTCTTTTTACTTATGTGATCTAACATATTTCAAACATCACACAGGTTTCCTGACACATCAAAGGTAACAGAAGAAAGAAAACAAAAGCACGAGCAACACAAGCTCGGCTCGGGTGGATATTCAAAACTTGTTGCATGAATTGTAAGTAATAGTAAATGAAAAACCATATGAAAATATTTATAAATTGTAATCAATTTAGTTTTAATGAAAATCACTACAATAAAAACTCATGATACCAAGCAAAAATATAGGGCTTGGAGTTCAAACAAAAGATTTTAGAAGAGGACAAGAAAGTAGGCTACAAATAAGGCTATACAATCATGGCTAAACAATTTTGATCAATGAGTGCGCAAGGTTCTTCTGGTGGATCTTTCAATCAGGAAAATAAGCCAATTGATTTTTATTTCAAGTTGAATACTTTACCAATTACTGTATTTGATGTTAAGTTCCAATATAAAATGAATATATTTGTTTTAAGTAAGGAAACAATTATTATATATTTGCTTAAAAATTTAAAGTGAATATATTTATATGTATTAAACTGAATGATTAACATTTCTCAGTATTTGTCTTGTATTTATATGTATATATTGTCGATAAATGCACTAATTATTTACATTGGAATGCAGCCTGCCAATCCTGAAACACCATCCGAGCACAACGGAGGCGTTGATTGGAATGTGCATTGTTGTACTCAAGGTATACATTTTCTATTCAAATTTTTATTATTGATTTATTAATACAAGTAAATATTTTAAATTGAATTTGGAGTAGTAATATAAATTTAATTAAATAATGTGTTGGGATTAATAAAACATTTTGTATTGCAATTGCAGGGGATGTAGAGGTTGTTCTCGATGAGTGTGTTGAGGTTCAAGCCATTGGGCAAGAAGATGTGGTTGGACAAGGTAAAGAGTGTCACATTTATGTTTTTTAAACTACTGAAATGCTTGTAACAATTATGATAATATGATTTTAAAGTAACCCCAATTATGATAATATGTTTTTAATTTAACCCTTTTATTTTTTATTCCAGAGGACCCGCATTTGCAAAGGATAGTGAGATCACGTGCATGGACGAGAATAAATGATGATGCTGAGATAGATATGCCTCTGCAACAATATAGGGAAGCAGAAAAAAAAAGTCAAAAAAGAAATGATTCTCATTTATGCAACTTATTTGATAATGAATGATGTTTATGTCTCGATGTTTTAATCAAATGTGTTAATGAATGTTATGATGTCTTAAATAATTCTAATGAGTCTAATGAATGCTAATGAATGTGTGTTAGTGAATGCTAATTAATCTTATGTGTTAATGAATGTTGTGATAATTCATGAATGTTACATTTTATTAATAGATGAATGAATGAATGAATTTTAGATGTTAACAGGGAATTTAGAGTGATGTTAATGAGACCAATAATGGTCATTTAAATATGTTTTTATTATGTTTTGGATTGTATGTGAATCCTTCTATAAAGGATCAAAGCATTGTAACCCTTAATGGCATTTGGGGGATAAAGTGTACCTTGGGGGTCATTTGTGGATCCTAAGGTTGATGGAGGGTTTAATGACCTATAAAGTTCCATAATGTTTTTAATGTGGCTAATAGATCATTTTAAAGTTGTCAAGAGCACTAAAAGTGGCTAAATGATGTAATTGCCTAAAATTGGCAAAATAGGCCTAAAAGGCTCATGTATGGGGTTTATGGGGTTTAAGAGTGATTTAAGGGTTTTGAGTGTTAGGATAGAGTCATAATATCCTTTTGAAAATTTTAATACAATGGAAAAAGTTAAGCAGTGGTCGAATTGACAACCATGTTGTCAACTAGATAACAATATTAAACAAAAACTAATTGCAAACAGTCATAACTGACTATAACCGGTTAAAGGAAGTAGAAAACTGGTTGGGAAATGGTATTTGGGTAGTTTAGGAATGATTTTGATAAAAGGGGAGTGTAGGGGAGATATCATCACAAGTCCATTTGTTGTGGGGTCTAGCTCCTATTAATGCTTGGTCAAATCTGCATGTTTCTCACTTGTGCATATACCTTCTCTGGTCAACTCTTATATGCGCAAGTGAAGGCTGATCAACTCCAATCTCCTATTTGTATCTATATATTATCAAAGAAGTTCCATTGAGAATATTTTCCACTTGAGACATTTCAATTGTTAAAGAAATTGGCATTTCAATGTTTATTCTTTGGTTGTGTGATTAGAGAACACTTTGCATGATTGCATTCCCCAAATCATTAATGACAAAATTTTGAACATAGCTAAATGGAATAATTTGTCCTTGACATACTTAAATGGAATAAACCAAGAAGTATCAAATGATGAATGCTCAATTGTTGTAATGGCGAAACATCAGAACTGTCCATTTCTAGAACTTGATTTTCAATAGTCTTAATGATTTTTCTATAGTCCTAATGATTTTGAACATTGTTGACAAAGCATGTTTCTTTTTTTGATTATTTGATTGATCCTCTTGCCTTTCCTTACTTTGTAAATTCCATTATCCCAATCAAGTTTTGCAGTATTTGTATCTGCCATTAGAGCCACTTCATATGCACAGATGATGAACATGTAGATTTGCCTAAGCACTATTGGGAGCTGACCCAGCAAGACATGTCCTTTTTTGATTTCATATATTTGTGCTTGGTGATAGGATTTTGAACATTATTGATAAAGCATGTTTCTTTTTTTGATTGTGGGGTTCCACATTGTTTGTTGCTCTTGATAAATTAGGCCTTGAATTTGAATTTTTTTTCACTATTTTATTTCAGCTTGATATTTCATTCATTTTTCATATACACAGAGACTACACATGATAATAAAAAAATGAGCTATTTGATTTAGGTTTACTGTTCATGATTGTAAATGGTCAATATTTTAGATGGTACTCCTTGGTGTATTCTGTTTAAAAATAATCATATTTCTATGAAAATCTCTTCATTTCAAGCAATGCAAAAGGAGGCACCTAGTTCAATATGAAATCTCAATTTATATGCATTGGATAGTAGTTGGAACTGAAAAATGCAACAGGTTTGCATTATTGATAGAGGTCTTTAATTAGGTATTTTAAGTTATAGACCATTGTGAACATCATAATTTTGACTCTTATAGGCGAGGGTAGTGTCCTCAGCATGCAAGTAAATCAATACTTTCAAAACATTCTTCTTGATGTGTCTTATGTGAGTGTTCAAACATTGGAATAAATTTCCAAAAATACTTTCAAAACATTCATAATACCCTTCAAAACATTCCAAAATATTTGCAAAACATTTCAAAAGTTCCCTAAACATTCATTGGTCACACATACCTTGATTCAAAACCATTGTGAACATGAAATTTTAGAACATTTACCTTGGAGCCTTGTTGCATTTTTCGTAATCCTAAGTTGCATTTTCATATCCTTTCAAAAGCCCTTCAAAATCCAAAAACATAGTTGCATTTTGCATAATCATTCAAAACCCCAAATATCAAAAAACATAGTTGCATTTTGCATAATCATTCCAAATCCAAAAAATCCAAATTTTTTTTTGCATTTGCATATCTTCCTAAGTTGCATTTTCACATTGTTTTAAAAAATCTTTGCATACCTTAGGTTGCATTCCCAAATTTTCAAAACTGTAAAAATCCAAAAAAAATTTGTATTTGCATATCTCCTAAGTTGCATTTTGCATTTAGGTCATCATGTCAATTAGGCACCAAGGTTCCTATAAATTAAAAATATTATAGACCTATTAAAAAAATATAAACATGGTGCATTTTTTTAGCTCCACCTTTTATCCATGCATATTCTATGCAGCTGCACATGCATTCTTGATTCAGAGTGGGAAAATCTTATTTTGGATCCGAGGGAGAGAAGCCAAACACATAAAGAACATACACATAAACACAAAAGCTGAGAAACATAAATGTAGATATCACAACAGTTGAGAAACATAAATGTAGATATCATGGTCACAATTGTTTGGAGACACAACATAATTAAATGGTATACCTAAACGATGCAACACAACCACTACTACTCTAGTTCCAAGTTGACACCGTGGGATCCAAAATCCATAGATAAGGAATAAATTTAGAGAGCAAAGGAGGGCTGTAGTGACCAAAATAATATAGGGTCCTTATATTATTTCAGTCGTTATGGCCCTCCTCCTTCGCTCTCTAAATTTATTCCTTATCTATGGCTTTTGGATCCTGTAGTGTCAACTTGGAACTGGAGGATTAGTGGTTGCATTGCATCATCTGGGTATACCACTCAATTATGTTGTGTCTCCAAATAATTGTGACCATGATGCCTACATTTATGTTTCTCATATGTTGTGTCCCAGGCCCCTTATGACCCTTTATGACCATTTACAATCCCTAAGCATATATCTTAGAGGTCTTAAAGTGTCGTAAAGGGTCATAAGAGGCTCCTAGGAGGGCCCAGATGAGCTTCCACCTTCACGTGGTTGGCCCTATTAAGTAGAGAATGTTAAACTATTCTCAAAACAAAGAGAATCTCAATATTTTAAGGTCTCACTCCATGCATGATAAATATAATTTTTTTTTAAATATAGCATACCATTGCAATTGTGAAGATATTTAGAGAACGATCGATGCTAAAGCACTACATGTGACATCCAGATGTCAGAAATAGCTGACAACTGGACGTCGCATGTACAACATATCCATCACATACCATCATACTTGTGACACCCATAATGTGTAACAACGACAGGTTGACCATCCTAGCCAGTGCATATTGTGATGGTCAATACTGTCACAATTGCGATGGTATTTAGAGAATGACTGACACCAAAGCACTACATGAGACATCTAGATGTTAGAATAATCTGACAGCTGGACATCACCTGTATAGCATATCTGTCGCATACCCATTGTAATTGTGACACTCATAATGTGTAACAACTACATGTTAACCATTGTAGCCGATGCATATTGTGACAGTAAATACCATCATAATAATGACAGACATACCAGCCATCAGTGATAAACTGCAACACCGCTCTGTGTCGCTTGACTGACAGGGTAGTGTCAGAATTGCAATGCATAGCCGTTGAAAAAAGGACTCAAATATACTAGTGGGTTGATTGATTGACATATAGAATGATTGAGTGATTTGACCAATTTAATGATCGATTGATTTGGCTGATAGAAGAAATGTTAGTGAGAAGAATAAATTAATAAGAAGTGAATAATTAATTTGTTGCAATCAACATTAAATAATGATGAATCTGAGTCTCTGTAGAACATTTTTAACAACATCATCATTGCACCTTATTTGAAAAGAAAGAGATATGAATGTACCCAGATAGTGACCATCTAGATACCACTATTATCTTTGTTGGAGAAGCAGAAAATGAACAAGGAATTTTTGACGTCATTTCAAAGTTGTCTCAGACTTGAGTGTGTGTGGCTACCATATGCATGACAGTACTTATCACATTCACTCTAAATAATCCTTGCCCCATAATTTTATCAAACACTCCACAAATGACAAAAAAAGAAAATAGGATTATGAACCATCCCAACCACTCTCACCACTCATTGGTACCCTTTAGGATCATAAGAACACAATCACGAAAGATAAATCAATAATGGACTGACCTAACTAACTTTGTCAACAACCTTACTGATTATTGGTTGGATTGATTTCGATGTTTGGTCAGATGTAAATGTGTCTGGTTTTAAGAATGGACTACCCATATAAGATAGATTTGTCTAGTTTTGAGTATATATGTCATTGTATAAGACAAACAATTGATTGATTGATTTGATTTCGATCGATAGATGATATATTGGATTATTGAAAAAGAGAAGTCTCATGAGTCCATTGTCAATTTATGAAGCTCATCATTTGATCTAATTTGATGCTTGATCATCACTTTCTACTTGTCGTGACAAAGATGATTTATTGCAAGGAATTTGTGTGTTTTTTCTTTTTTTGATTGGACAAATATTATGACTCATATGTTTGAGATTGAGGTATGTGTGACTACCATGAAAATGACAGTGCCTATCACAGAAACCCCAAACATCGTTTCCTTAGATGACTTGTTTTAAATTTTTAAACTTTTTAGGATTTATCTAGGACTTTTTATTATATTTTTGGGTTGATCAAAAGAGACATATTCCTGGAGTCGAGGTATGTATTGTATGCACCCTAAAATGGTCGCCTAGACTATGGGCCCTCATTCTTCAATTTATCAAATGGCAGAATCAATTTATCAAATTTCTTGAATCAATGCTTTATAACATTTTAATTCAAATCAATTTCCTTGATCAAATCGTAATTAATTCAATTATTTCAATATTTCCTAAGGTTTGATCATTTCATCAATAATCTTATTTAATTAAAAGAAATCTTTTAATTAAATGATCTTATCTTATTTAATTAAAATCTTTCTTTTAATTAAATAATATTATCTTATTTAATTAAATTCTCTACTTTAATTAAATAAAATAATCCTATTTAATTGAAAGAAAATCGTTCTTTAATTAAAATAAAATCCCCACTTAAAGCTCTTTTTTTGAAAAAAATAAAATCAAATAAATCAAATAAAAAAAAAAAAAAAAATCCTTTTTTCTCTACATCTTCCTAAGTGGTGGGCTTTTTGCCTCTTAATCATAGCCCTTTGATCTTGCCTTTTGAAGGTTTAAAGCACATGGATCAACCAAGATTTAATCTCCACCATTGCTTTATTTTCCTTTTTTTACCTCTTAATCTCCACTGTCCATTGCTCTTTATAAGGAAGCCTCTCCTTCTCATTTGCATAATAAAAAACACACACACATTATTTAGTTTATTGTTATGCTGCAGGATTGGAGAGCAATTTTGGAGGAGAATTTGAGCACTTGAGCTTGGATATTGCAACTTCTCTCTTCTTGTCTTCTTCTCTCATGCATTCATGGCAATTCATTTAGATTAAGTTTGCATTTGCATTTTAGATTTAACTTATGTTTTCTTTCATAGATTAATTTTGCATTCGTATTTTCTTTCATAGAATAATCATGCATTGTTATCATATAGATTAATTCCATTATCATATAGGGAAAATTATGCATATCATATAGAATCTCTCATTTTATGGTGTACTTGTAGGGGCACAAACTAGGTCAATCTGAGGGCATCCATCACACACCTTTGCACTCCATGAATAGAGAGATATGAGTCACCATTTGAGACCTCATTCTTGAGTGATCTTGGATATAATGATTCATAGAAGAGTGACACATTTTTAGCACACATTTTTGGCATCCACCATAGGGCGAACCTCTATTTCTATCATTACATTTGAAAATTCCTTCTATCTTCTTTCTATTATTATCTCACTATCTTTAAAGTTTTAATTTTGAGCCAAATCTTACCCCGCCAACACGTTCAAATCGGAATTTCGGTTGAAAACGACTATAAACTTGCCCATATTTGACGAAAGTCAAATTTGTACCAAATATTTTTTCCCAAACAAGCTTGCATGGAAATCGAGGCAGATTTTGGATCATCTCTTCTTGTAGCCAGAGGCAAATTTTTGAAAAAAAAACTAAAAAAAAAATCAAGAATCAAAAATCAAATTTTTTTACTATGTTAAATTTGATGGCCATATGACCGTCAAAATCTGGGTCTTCTGTGATGGCCCCTAGCCCGTCAATTTTAATATCGCAGTCTGCTGACATCAGCAGGGTTTGAAAAGTCTTTGCCTTCACCATTGGAGTTTTTCAAATTGCAGTCTAACTTCAAACAATCATATCTTGCTCATTTTAGGTCCAAATTGAGTGCAATTTTTTTTTTTTTTTGAGTAGAATTGTTTAAAGATTTATGGGTTGTTCTTAGTTTCTGGATCTAAGTCACTGATTTATTAGAAATTGTAAGTTTTGATCACTGTACCTATCTAATCCTCTATTTTGCAGCATCCAAAGCCTCATACGGTAACATTTTTTAGTGTAATTTTTTTTTAAAGTGCGTGATTTTTTATCTACTTTCTGAATATGCAATCAAATTTTTGATTTTATAATTTGTATAAGACTGGCCAATCTTTGGCTTTGTTGTTCTTGATGCTTATCTTTGATTAAAGCCTAATAGTGGTTTGCAAGACGTTGAAAAAGAAGACTCAAACAAAGACTACTAATGAATCATCTTGTAGGTTGCCTTGATCGATAGCACACTAAATATTGTGCTTGTATTTTATTTTGTTTTATTAAAAGGGTAAAAGTACAAACCTATGTCACACTTTAATAAAGGAAGAGGACCACGACATGCAAAACTGTTAAACTTTTACGACATAAAAGTGATATTTGTGTTTAGAATTTGAAAATGATGTAAACTAATGAAATGTGTAAAATTGGATCTAGTTTATGCCTATAATTTTTTAAAATTTTTTTGAATAAGCATTGACCTAGTTTTTTAATTTTTGAAGTCTATTTGTTAATTGCTCAAAAAATTGTGAAAATGTAAGGTCTAGTTCCCTCCACTTTAATATATGCAAATAATCTTTTTTTCTTCTGATTTCATAATATATTTTAGATGACATGTACATCTAGTGCATAAAAAAAGAAAGATTGATTTTTGATATATATTTTATCTGTTATAACTATTCAAAGTCAGAATTACCCAAAATTAATAGTTTTTTTCTCCCTCCACATTTGCCCTAGCAAATTTAAACCAAATACAAAACAAATTATATATTCTTGAAGAGGACTCTCTCCTCTAGTGTTACATATAAGTTGTAAATTTTTTTGACATGATTTGCTATTTTTTTTATTTTTTCGAACGAGTGTGTTCTTGAATGTTAAAATACCTACTTAGAGTTATTTCAAATTACAATATAGTAGATGTAAATAAAACACCATAAAAATTATATGACCATAATCTAGACTTCGAGCTCTACAAAAGGGTATTTTTAGATTTTTAAACAAGCTGAATTGTGATATGGCAAAAATCCTCCAAACACACTTTTTCTGTAAAATCTCATTTTTTGTTTGTTTTGCTGCCACATGGGATGCCACATAGGTGCTTTCGGCCATACCAGTTTCGGCCGGACCTGGTTCGGCTGAAACTAGGGCCGACCAAACATGGTCGCCATGCAACCATGACCCTTAATGTCATATATTAAAGCATTTTTTTTTAAATAAAAAATATATAATTTTCTTTAATTGCGAATTAAAATAAAGTTTTTGGAAGAAATCATTTTTTTAATAGTTTTAAAGCGTATTTTTTGGCATTAAAAGACAACTACAAATTAAAATTATCAAGTATGTTTGTATTTTTTATAATTTTAGTTTTTTTTTTAATTTTTTAATTTTTAATTAAAGCATTATTCAATATTAATTTATGAACAAGTATCAATATCATTTTTAATTTTTGGTTTTGTGTATGTAGGTGAATCGAAGCTCTCAATTTGAACAATTTGTGCAATGGAAAATTAAAAAAAAAGATTAAAAAAATTTGATTGAAAAAGGGATGACAATATGAAAGGTTATACAAAACGTAATCAAGATGACCCTGTTGAAGTTCAAGAAGATGCAATTCAAGTAGAGGAACAATTTGATAGAAATATAC
>MU214320.1:283897-306865 GCA_018584345.1 Thuja plicata | reverse complement strand
CCTAATGTTTTGTAATAGTTTCCTAATGTTTTGTAACATTTTTCTAATGTTTTGTAATAGTTTCAGGTAATGTTTTGTAATAGTTTCCTAATGTTTTGTAATAATTTTCTAATGTTTTGTAATAGTTCCTAATGTTTTGTAACATTTTTCTAATGTTTTGTAATAGTTTACTAATGTTTTATAACAGTTTCCTAATGTTTTGTAACATTTTTCTAATGTTTTGAAACATGTAATAAATCTAAATTAATTAACTAACTAACTAACATATGATTCTAACTAAAAAATAAATTTAAATTTACATTAAACAATATTTTATATTTTCTAAAATTATAAATAACAAAATAAAAACAAAAAAAAATCAAATAATAGTAAAACTCCATTAATTTAACATAACAAAATTGAAAAACATTAAAAAACATTAAAAAAACATTAAAAAAAACAAAAAAAAAATTCTTACCTATTTTCGGCCGAAGTACTCCTATTCTGCTCCTCAAATCGTGGAAGGCGCTCAGTGTAAATGAGCCGCTCTAACCAAATTTTTGGGTTTATATAGATTTTATAGGTTCAGGCCAAAACCGGTCTGGCCAGACCAGTTTTGGTCGGAACCCTTCTACCACATCGATGCCACATGGCGCCGCGTGTGCGCCATGTATGTCCAGCTAAAACAGGTCTGGCCAAAAGGGGTCTAGCCAAAACACGTACGGCCGAAACATGTCAAATGGTCCCCAAGTGTGACACAGTTTCGTACTTTTACCCAAAATAGGAACCCACATGCAAGAATTCTAAAATGAACTTCTATTTGGTATTTTTAGGAATGACAATAAAGTCAGGAAACTATGCTCTCGCCCTTTTGGGATGATCAGAAATCCAGAAACATTATTGTCATTTTATTATGTGTCTGAAGTGTCTTTTAGATTGTAATCCTATGCATTATATGAACATATCCTCTCCCCTTGCCTTTGTGGATCTTGGGTGTAAGAGAAATTCATATAATTCTTTTAGCTTGGCTACCTCCTGAGTGCTTTAATAGAGCCAGTGAGAGTGGATTGCCCAACCGGTAACAAGCTAAAGCCAAGCCCTTCCAAACTAGTATATTAAAAATACCATTGTGATTAGTCTCACAGTGGACAGGTGTGAATTCATTGTGGCAACCAAAATCTCCTCTAGTACCCTAGTGGTGCATTAAAGTCCCTACATTGTTAAGGTGAAAACCTTTCTTTGAAAGGATTAGGAGAGCCCCCTTAATTGGGAAAATGACTTGATCACAACCAACTGAATGGATGCCTTGACTAGAAACTTTGTTTTAGTGACCAAAAACCCTCTATCTATTGGCGCGAAAGGTCAGAGATCGACTAAGATGTCTGACATTTTCATGACTCTTAGTAAAAACAATAGTCCTTTGGGAAGAAATTCTCTTGGGATTCGAAGCTTGGTGTGCCTGAGAAGTGAGTGCACATGTAAGGAGGAGCTTGTGCCTCCAAGCTTCTAATTTGTCCACTATGAGTAAGCATGGTTGAACTTCAGTTCAAGTGGGAAATCAATAGATATTGTCCTGGCTTACCTGGGTTGTGATGTGACTATTTCTTTTATAGAAAATCATCTTCTTGATGTGTCTTGCATGAGTGAAAGATCAAAACATACTCCCAAACATTAAGACAAATACCAAAATGATCAACAAATCTGCATTCTTAAGTGTCAAACTATCAACTTGCTTATTTTTTCTATCTCATCATTTTTAGTCTTCCTGAGTTGATCCAGATTAGATTAGGTCACTTACCCCACTGTTAGAAGCTTGTTTGCACTTTGGATTCTTGTGTTTTGACCTCTTGAACTAGTAATCTCTAGTTTCACAAGTGACCTTGCTTGGAGTTGGTGAGCTAGAAACTGTCCTTGTTGAGAAGATAAACCTTTAGATCCTTTGATAACACACTTGGAGAGTCTTAGTAATCTCTTTTCCATTCACTTCCATACAAATTCAAATTGAATCAATATAACTTGGGTAAATCATCCTCCTGATCCATATTTGTCAGGGTATTCACCCGTTTATTGGGCACCTCTATGGCAGTGTTGGTTTATACCTCTTGCTAAATTCTATTTTATCACCTCTCTTTTGGACTAATGAGTTCTTTTTCTATCCTAGTTTGGTACCAACATTTCTTAGGGTCATCCTATCACCTAGTACCTTTTCTTTCATGCCAGTTACAACAAGATATCAAGTAAATCAAGGAAGACCTCAAGTGGTCTTTAACCAATTACCCTTAGTTCAAACTCGCCAAAAATATAAGGAAAAAGTGCCCATATTTGATCAATCACCTAGGAACAATTCTAAAGTTTGGTTTGACTCCAAGAGTCACCTTAGTGAGTTGATTACCCCCTTAGCATCATCTCATTCGGATATGGATATGAGTTACACATTGACTCGATGAGATAGCAAGGATATGGATAAACACCTTGATGATATATTTGAGAAACATAGAGATTCCATTTGAGTTGGTCATTCCTCTCATGGACATTGATCAGTCTCACCCCTTATCTAAACTAGATATATGGATGCACACCAAAGGGCTATAATAAATAGGCGATGAGCCTATCAAGAAGCATAATTGCATCATGACAACCAAAATGATGAGCCTTATGATACTTGGGTGAACACAACATATACCAATGACTTGTTCAAACATTCAAGACCAAGTTCACTACCCAAAATTCCTTCAAGATACATGAGTGAAAGACTCAAGAGAATTGAGTGTGAAAAGAAAGCCTTCCTAGATGGACAAGCTAAAAAGGATGAGCAATTTAGACTCCTAGAGTTGGAGAGAAAAACTTTGTTGGAAATGGAAAGGAAGGCCTACCAAGAAGAGAAAGACAAACTCTTGGCCCAACAACACAATGATCAATTCAACAATATGCATATTGGTGGTGGAAATAACTCTCCTCCATCCACCCCTCCTAAGACTCCCTGAAATAGAAGATGTTCAAGAGCACCTTTGTGATATCCTAGCCCTAGAGGAAGAAGGGCCTCAAGACATGATCATTATAGGATACAAACACCTCCTAGGAACTCAAGATAACCATTACAACGTACTCATCATGGTTCACAATATGGGGTAGTAGTTCAAATTTTGACCTCACCTCCCAAGACTTCATGAAAACTCAACAAGAACCACTTTTCCAGAAATATGTGGACAAATATTTAGGGAAAAACAAAGACAAGTTCCTAGAGAGTTTAATCAACAAGGGTGCTAGGGTCCCCTACAACTTTGATATGGATAAGAAGATTAAGAAGCAAGGCCCATCTCAAGAAGAGGAAATCAAACAACTAAAGAACATGATGGAGAAGATGTTAGCACCCAAGAATTCATTCTCACTGGTTTCAATTTGTCCTAATCCTTTTGACAAAAGTATTAACATGAAAGAGTTCCCTAGAAAGGTTGAGATCCCTCAATATGACAAATATGATGGGAATGGAGATCCACATGATCTTGTGCGCCAGTTTTATAGCACAAGTTTTGAGTTCCATCAAGATGACTCATACCTCATGAGATTGTTCCCAAGGAGTCTTAAGGGTCAAGCGATGGAATGGTTCGCCAACATAACTCCCCCCGTTAAGACTTTCAAAGAGCTTGTTCATAGATTTTTCCAACACTTTGAACACAATCTTTCAAGATCAATCACCACATTGGACTTATGCAATTTAAAGAAAAATCAAGGGGAATCCTTTGTTACTTTCTTGCAAAGGTGGAGACAACAATGCTCTCGCTACTCTAGAACCAATCCTGAAAATGAAAAGATTAATATCCTTGTTAGCAACTTGGTTCTTGAAATGTGGTATGAAGTTAGGAAGATGGTTTTTTATTCCTTTTACACCATGGTTGAAACCACATGTAGAATTGAAGATGTTTTAAAAGAACAAGGAATTTTGACCAAACATGGAAACAACAACAACAACAATGGTCAAAATCACAACCCTAACAAGGATAAAGTGAAGAACTCACATTGGAATAGGAACAAACAACTGGTCAATGATGGAGTTGTGGACTCCTCCCAACCTAAAGATCAAACTATGCTCCACTTGTCTAGTGTTTTTCAAGCCATGAAGCTCAATACATCTAATCAACAAGAGAACAAACTGAGATACCAAGATAGGCCTAAGAAAGAGAGGCATCAATTTTAAAAACTTGGTGACTCATATGAGGATGTCTTGAAAACACTTATCGCCAACAACCTTGCACATCCTCAAGATCATGTGAAGCATTATATACTTGATGTTAAGCCAAATTGGTGGAATGAGAAGGCCTTTTGCAAGTTTCACAGTGGTATTGGACATGAAATTGAAAATTGCTACAAACTCAAGCATCTTATTCAAGATCTCATTGACAATGGAAAGCTCAAAATAGATGGATTGAACACCAACGCTGATCATAAGGCATTCAAAGAACCATTGCCCAAGTATGAGAAGGGGGAAACCTCTAAACCTAAGAATGGAAAGGCTGAGGTCAATTATACTTACATAGATGTAGAGAATACTATCAATATGCTTCAAGTTGTAGAAGAAAATGTCAACATGATGAGGGGATGAGATCCCTATGGTTATGATCTAGGCATGGACTCTCCTCATATCTTTGATGAAGAACCTGTTGTGGTGCTAAGGGGTCCTAACTCTAGAATGTCATCCCAAGCTCTTAATGTTGTCACATGAATTCAAGGTACCATTGTCATTAGAGGACCCAATTCAAGTCAACTAGGTAAACCAAAGAAAGTGGCATCCAAGAAAGTCACCTTAAAACCAGAAATTGAACCTAAGTCAAGTTACAACCTTGTTGATCAGTTACAAAGAACCCTAGCTTAGATTTCCATCTTTGAGCTCTTATATTTGTCCCCGAGACATAAGCAAGTCCTTGAGGATGCTTTGTGTATGGAAAACATCACCAACAACTTAGACGTTGATCTATTCCAGAACATGGTTAACCATATCGTTAGCCCTCATTACCTTACCTTTTTAGAGGATGATGATAAATCTTTGAGTCACCTGCACAATATTTCCCTTCATATTGAGGTCATGATCCACAGAACCTGTGTCAGGTGCGTGTTGATAGATGGGGGTGCTAGGCTTAATATTTGTTCTTTGAGTCTTTCTAAGAAGTTGGGTTATTTAGAAGAAGTCATAGATACCAGAAAGAAGATCACTATCAAAGACTATGATGAGGCAGAAAGAAGTTCCAAAGGATTGGTCATCCTTCTTGTTAGGATTGGTCCTATTGAAAAAGATATTTTTTTCTAGGTAGTTGATGTTGGTCCTCTTGCATACAATATCTTAATTGGTAGACCATGGATTCATGATATGCAAGCAGTGTCGTCTACTTACCATCAATGTGTTAAGTTCCCCTATAATGGAATAGAGACTTGTACCTGGGGATAACACTTTATCTGTTAATCCAATCTTAGTAGGGGCTCATGTTCCCCTCAATAAAAAATTAGAAGATTTTGATGCTACCTTAGCTGAATGCAAAGACAAGCTTAAATTGATAGACCTTGGCATGGGGGGGTATCAGCTCAACTCCCTCACAACATTACTAGTTTTGCCTAGGTCTTATGGAAAGCCTTCATAAGAAAAGAAACTTTCCTCTTCAGCTATGACTTTATTTGGAACATTTGTAGAGTCATCAATGCCTATCCAAGATGACAAAGAGGAGACATTTCTTAGAGACTGGATCTATAGAGAAGAAAAATACATGCACAATGAGAACTTCTCTCCTTCTCCTAAGACTTATGGAAGAGGGTATACTTTTGTTAGATAGATGGGCTATCCCAGATATGGCCCTCTTAATAAAAATATGGATGCTATATCTGAACCGCTTGATCATGCTCTTTTTGGATGCAAGTCTAAGAAACCGGTTGGCCTAGGATTTGAGAATTACAACAAGTGCACTAATCCTCTCTTTGAAAAGTTGGATAGTGACTATGAACCAGAGTATGTACCTAATTTGAAAAATCAAAAAGATATGTGTGAAGATTGGATCCCTTCCAGTCATCTCCTTTGGGGAGATTCAGATATTCCAGTCCCCCATGCATCAGTCACAACTTTAGAACAAGATGAATTAGATATAGAAGATCCTTTTAGAGAGCATCAAAGAAAGAATCTTGTTTGTTTAATGGAAAGACAAGGTGGCACTGGACCTTCCACATCAAAATGTCTCAAACCTTCATGGTGTAAGAATCCTAGTTGTAGTTCAAACACAAGTTCACATGAGTATGAATGGGACTCTTTCTCAGAGTCTTCCATAGTTGATAGAGATATTGATGTTGTTCACAGTTATAGTTCTCAACCTAAGGTAGCCAATGAGTCATGTGTAGGATTACAGGATTTGAACCCACATGTTGCTTTAGCGGATGATTCTTCACTTGTTAGGATGAATCCTGATTTGGGTAGCTTAGAAGGATACTTGACAAACTCTAACTCTTTGGTCACCAGTGATGATATCATCCACATTTATAACCTTGAACCAGCCATGGACTTACCTCTTGTTTATCCTGGCCTCATTGATTGGTCCCAACACTATCAAGAACCTAACCTCTTAACATTCCAAAATGATTATGAGATAGCATGTTACTTAAATGCCATTGAACCCGTAGTCTCTTCCACCAGTGAACCGGCTACCAGCATGACAGAGCCAGACATCAAGTACCTTAGTCACAAAATAAAAAGAAAAGAAAATCAAAAGAATAGGATTTTAGATGGCCAAAACCACTGTGTGGCGGTGTCAGAACTGAAAAAAGTAAAAAGAAATGGCATATCCAAGGGTGAAACCCTCTATGAGGAACCTATGGATGAGGTACTTGATCATCTTCCCATCTATTTTCAAGATAGATCTTCAATGCTTATTGATCCAACACAAGCAATTAATTTGGGTACAGATGAGGCTCTACAAATAGAACACTTAGTTGAGTCCTTGTCACCTCAAGAAAAAGAAGCTTACACTAAGTTCTTACAGAAAAAGAAGTTCAAATTTGCATGGACTTATTCAGATATGCCTGGATTGCACATTAATCTTATCATGCATCACTTGTCCATAGCTTCAGGTGTCAAACCAGTTAAACAGAAATTGAGAAAGATGCATCCTCACATAGCACTCCTCGTAAAAGAAGAATTGGAGAAACTCCTTGGTGCAAGATTCATAAGGGCTATCACCTATCCTAAATGGATCTCAAAAATTGTACTAGTTTCTAAACATGACAAATCCATTCAAGTTTGCATAGATTTTAAAGATCTCAATAGAGAATTCCCAAAGGATGAATTTCCACTTCCCAATATAGACATGATAGTGGATATGACTGCAAGTTATGAGATTTATTCCTTAATGAATGGTTTTTCTGGATATAATCAAATTAAGATAGCTCCTGAAGATCAAGAAAAGAATGCATTCACTTGTGCATGGGGTACCTATTGTTGGAACATTATGCCTTTTGGAATAAAAAATGCAAGAGCCACCTATCAGTGAGCCATAACAACCATTTTTCATGACATGATGCATAAAAACATGGAAGATTATGTGGATGACACCTTAGCCAAGTCTAAACAAAGAGACACACACTTAGATGATTTAGAAGTAATTATAGATCGTATGGAACAATTTAAACTAAGGTTAAATCCTAAAAATTGTGCATTTGGAGTCACCTCTAGAAAACTACTAGGATTCATCATTTCAGCAAGAGGAATAGAGGTAGACCCTAAGAAGGTCCAAGCAATTATAGATCTGCAACCTCCTAGAAACATTAGTCAAATGAGGAGTATTCAAGGATGTCTTTAATCTATAAGGAGACTCATTTCATAGTTGGCAGATAGAGCTCAACCCTTCAAAAAGAACTTACACAAAGGAGTCAAATGTGTTTGGAATGAGGATTGTCAAAAGAGTATAGATCAAGTCAAGAAGTACTTGGCAAATCCTCCCATTTTAATGCCTCCTATCCTAGGGAAACCACTTATTCTATACATTTCAGTGAAAGAATCTTCCTTGGGGGCATTACTAGCTCAACTTGATGAAAATGGGAAAGAAAGAGCAATATACTACATTAGTCATACTCTTGTTTCATATGAGGTCAACTACACTGGTATTGAGAAAGCTTGCCTTGCAGTTGTGTTTGCTTCCTAAAATTTGTGACATTATATGCTTGTGCACACTATACACCTCATGGAAAAAAATAGATCCACTCAAGTATTTACTAGGTAAAGCTACCCTCACAGGTAGACTTGCTAAATGGATGATGATCCTTTCAGAGTTTGACATAGAGTACATTGACCATAAAGAAATCAAAGGACAAGCCATAGCAGATCAATTGGCTGATTTCCCATTACAAGATGATGCACCTATTCAAGTTGACTTTCCAGATGAACACCTCATGTATATAACTAAAAGAACATAGAGGATGTTCTTTGATGGATCCTTTATGAAAAATGGTTCAAGAGCTGGTGTTTTGTTTGTTTCTCCACTTGGGTACACAATTTCTAAGTATTACAAGTTATTATTCCCATTTACAAAAAACATTGCTGAGTATGAAGCTTTAGCAAATGGACTTAGGATGGCCATAGAATGGAGAATCATAGAGTTGCACATCTATGGGGATTCACAACTGATAATCAACCAAGTTAATGATGAATATCAAACAAAACATGAGAAAATGGTACCTTACAAGAAAATGGTTTATTCCTTGAAATGATACTTCACATTTGTCATGTTTTAGCAAATCCCTAGAGTAGAGAACAAAGCAATTCATGCTATGGCTACACTTGCTTCACTCCTTCAGTTAGAGCAACATGAATCCAGATTTGAATTTCTGATGGAAGAGCTACATCACCCTATCTATGACTCCCAAGAAATCCATGGCATTTGTACCCTTGTGGGTCATGAGTCATCCTGTTATGGTGTCATTTACTCATATCTTCGTGATGACATTATACCTAAAACCTTTAACTGATCTGAATGCATAAACCTTACCCAAAACACCTATCGCCATTCCCTTATCGCTGGTGATTTGTATAGGAGGGGTCTAGATGGAACACTTGTTAGATGCTTAGAAAAAGAAGAATCTGACCAAGCGTTAGTTGACATCCATGAGGGCATCTGTGTGGGAAATTCCAATGGTCTTGCCATGACTCGAAGGTTTCTTAGGGTAGGTTACTATTGGCCTACGATGCAAATTGATGCAATAGCTTTTGCAAAGTCATGTGAAAAGTGTCAAAAACATGGTAACCTGATACATGCTCTAGGTAGGGAGCTCATTCCTTCTATATCTCATTGGCCATTTCAGCACTGGGCCTTTGATCTTGTTGGGAAGATTCCTCCCAACTCATCAGATGGACACAAGTTTATTATCACTGCTACTGATTACTTCACTAAATGGGTAGAAGTTTTCCAACGTTTTGTTTCCTTGGGCAAGACAATCTCTCTATTCATTATGAACCATATCATCTATTCATATGGAGTGCCTTCTGAGATTATCACTGACAATGGAAGCTAGTTCAAAAATAAGGACCTTAAACAACTCTGCAAGAAATTCAAGATTAAAAAACATTGGTCCTCCATTTACTTCCCACAAGGAAATGGTGAAGCAGAGGCATCAAACAAAACCATTCTTAAAATCCTACATAGAACAGTTTATAAGAATGGTAGAGATTGGACTTTATAGATAAATCTGACTTTGTGGGCCTATAGAATGAGTATTCATACTCCTACTAGGGCTACTCCTTTTTCCCTTGCATATGGCACTGAAGCAGTGTTACCTTTGGAGGTTGAGATTCCTTCACTTTGAGTTTCCCTCAAAGGTCTAGTTACAAATGAAGACTACCGTGCTATGTGACTTCAAGAGTTAGAAATTATAGATGAGAAATGTCAAGTGTCATTTGACCATATGAGGGTTTATCAAAAGCGCATGTCCAAAGCCTTCAACAAAAAGGTTTTCCCTAGAGAATTCCAAGTGGGAGATCTTGTCCTACGTGAAAATCCTAAGAATCAACAACATAGAGATCAAAAGGGAAAATTTGAACCTAATTGGCTGGGACCTTACATCATTACAATAGATTTTGGGTCAGGTGCTTATTTACTGTCTACAATAGAGGGAGAGAAACTCCCTGATCCTATCAATGTCTTTCACCTAAAGAAGTTCTATCCATGATACCCATTCTGTCTGGGGGCATCCTTTGTACATAATTATTGATCCTGAAAAAATCCAAAAAAATGATATATTGTCAAAATTTTTAAAAAATTAGAAAATGTCCTAAAAAATGATCATCTTAGTGAAAACCTATCAATAGGCGCTTTGATGTATCTCCAAAAAAAATTATATAGTCCAAAAAAAAAATCAAAAAATTCAAAAAATACAAAAAAAATAGAAAAAGTGCCTTGGTGAAAACCTGGAAACGGGCGCCTTGGTAGAAAAAATTCAAAAAAATTATAAAAAGTCCTAAAACAAAATAAAAAATAAAAAATGAAAGTAAAAAAATAAAATCCAAGTTGTGAAAACCTGGAAACAGGTGCTACTTGAGGCCTTTGCACCCCTATTTCTTAGTGCTTGTCCTCGACACTTAGCCTTTCTCCATCATGCCTTGTCCTTGTTGCCTTGGTCTAGAATTGGTGTTTGTCTTTGTCTAGGGGGCATAACTGTGTTAGCTTTGGTCTCTTGGATGCATCAATCTTTAGGAAATCTCACAAACGGTGTTTTTCAATACCACTCCAACTGTGTTTTTCAACATAACCCCTGACATCGAGTGTTTTTCAACACTTATCAGTTTGGTCTTACCCAATTTTTTCATGTGGTCTTGCCTGCTTACAAGAATTTTATCCTTATCCTTGGAACTCAGTATCAGTTAACACACTTAAATTTTTAAACACAACACTTAATGCTTGAGCTATGTCATGATATTTTCTTTGTGTGCTGACTGTTGTTGATTTTCATTGAGTGTCCTTGTCTAATAAGTCTCTTTGTGATGCATAGCTAGAGGACTTGGGGCATGGGGCATGTTTTTATTTTCTTTCTACTTGTGGGTGTGGTCTTGAAAATCTTGAGTGTTTCTTGTTGTTCTCTTGACAAACTTAACAAATTTGAGGCTTCATCCTTGACTGTTTTTGCACAACCATTCTTCTAGTCATCCTGGCCTTTATGCCTTG
Source organism: Thuja plicata (assembly GCA_018584345.1). Taxonomy (NCBI): domain Eukaryota; kingdom Viridiplantae; phylum Streptophyta; class Pinopsida; order Cupressales; family Cupressaceae; genus Thuja; species Thuja plicata. The sequence continues at coordinate 295,703 of MU214320.1, read as the reverse complement.
ATGCAAGTGTGGTTTTGCTACAATAAATTGGGTAAGCTAATAGCAAAGTCATCTTGACCTTTATGTATTTGATGCTTATGTTAGAATCTTTCCACATTCCAATCCGATATAAATCACATTCATATCTTCATAGTTACGCTTGTGACTAGTGATGATTGTGTGATTTTTTGATGTCCATTAATAATGGCCCAATGATGAAAATAAGCTCCTTAACATTCTCTTGTGAATGATGAACACAAAGTCCTATGTTACAATTGCTCTATTGCAAGTACACCTTTGCATTTTCATGTAGCTTGCATTGTTAGACTTCATGTTAGTTTGCATTTTTAGGATGCATTATGAGTTTGAGGGGTTTTTCCTTCATCTTTCTTGTGGACTTTTAATCAACTGTGATCACATTCTCATCTTCATTTTCTTATCTTCTTTCGTGATCTCAATCAAAATTTACTATCTTAAACAGTTGATTGATTTTGGGGCATTCTCTCTCTTAAGGCAAATTTTATTTCTTTTCTCCATTTCTTTCCACCTCTGCCAAACTTCTATCTTCCATTCACTTTCACCCCACTTCTTTTCTTCTAATTCAAACTTGGGGAATAATATTTCATGCTTGATGATCTACCTAGGTTCTATGATCCTTATATCTTTTATCTTACATCAAGAACCTTATCTTTAGTTCGATTTGATCAAATTTATCAGTTTGTTGTTTCTCCTCTATCTTATTAAGATTTCGATCACAAGGGGGCTGTACCTATAAAACTTCAATCCTTGATTCAACTTTATCAATCATATCAACCTTGCTTGAGATTCTTATCTCAGACATGTCAATTACTTATTTACATCGGTGTTGACCTTGTCTTTTTTTGCAATCAGCTTATCTTTGTTCTGATGTCAATTACTTATTTACAACGGTGTTGATGTCTGTGTTTTTTTGTGATCCCAAATCAATCTCACACTTCAACTGCATTCTTTGACTACATGTGTTCCCAGAATGATCATACATTAGTCAAATAGGGGCAAATGTATGCACCCTAAAATAGTTCCAGAATGGACATGTGTTCCCAGAATGATCATACATTAATTTCCTTTCATAGAATAATCATGCATTGTTATCATATAGATTAATTTCATTATCAAATAGATAAAATCATGTATTATCATATAGAATCTCTCATTTTATGGTGTACTTGTAAGGGCACAAACTAGGTCAATCTGAGGGCCTCCATCACACACATTTGCACTCCATGAATAGAGAGCTATGAGTCGCCATTTGAGACCTCATTCTTGAGTGATCTTGGATATAATGATTCATAGAAGTGTGACACATTTTTAGCACACATGTGTGACTACCATGAAAATGAGAGTGCCTATCATAGACACCCCAAATATTGTGGCCTTAAACAAATTTTTGATATTTTTCAATTTTTTGGTTATTTTGGGATCTTTTGTGATATTTTTTATCATTTTCAGACATTTTTCTCCTTTTAGGGTTTTTTCAGGACTTTATTTGAAATTTTTAGGGAATTTTTCTAGACATTTTGCTCTTTTTGGGGATTTTTTCAAGATATTTCACTCTTTTAAGGGATTTGTTTAGGACTTTTATGTGAATATTTTTGGTTTTATTTAGGACTTTTAGACTGCCCCCAGTGTCTAGCAAGGTAGGGAGATTATGAATGGAAGAATAGGACAATGGAGTGACAATGGATAAAGGAAGGATGGTGGCAACTTTATCATGGTATTAGGGACAATTTGACTCCCAAGGATTATCCAATGAGAGGAAAACATGTTTTTTTAACAAACCAAGGGATTACACATGACAAGATAAGATAATGACATGGTGCACTAAATTTCATGTGGTTTATAGGAGTGGATATGTCAAGATGATGTTGAAAACATGTTTTGTATTTTATGTCTTTATTTTCTATTGAGACCAAGAGAGGGATTTGGATAAGACAATGATAGGACATGAATAGGGAAAGCAAGCTCAAGAATTGATGGGGGAAAGCGACATGGATTAAAAGTTAAGATAGGAAATATGAAACAGAGAGATGTGGAAAAAATGAAGTAGATAGGACATGTGATGCTTCTGGGGAGATCTCTAGCCATTTCAAGATCAAAGTTGGAAAAAGGAATATGGATGTTGATTAGATATGGGATATGAGGGACATATGATAATGGAGGAAATGAAAGGGATATGATATGATAGGAAAACATGGATGAAATTGGCCCCAAGTATGGAATGCTTGAGAGGTTCATATATTACACATGATGCCTATTTGCCAAGTTTTTATAATGGTACTTTCCCAAAGTGCCTATTTTCCAGGTTTTCACAAATGGATGAAACTATTTCTCTTTTTTTATTTTTGTGTTACCAAGATGCATGTTTTCCATGTTTTCATCAAGGCAACACTTTTTTTTAGACTTTTTTTTTTATATTTTTGACTTTTTGGAAGATGATGGACTCATAATAGGTAATAGAGGAAGTACTCAAGAATCTTTTTCCTTAGATAGATCTTTTAAAAGATATGAAATAATGGATCATAACTTTTCATAGTATGCTTAAAGACGTTCATAGGGTAATGAAAAGGGGAGATGAAAGGGATGATTGGATGAAGTGGGATAAGGGTTTATGAAAAGGATTGCATAGGATGGATGGAAGGTTGGAGTATAGGAGTCTAATAATATATAAAGTATTGGAATATATAAAGTATTGGAAGGCTTTGTAGGATTAGATGGAAAGGGTGAAAAGGTAATAGTAGCACACATCTTGAGGGATGATGGAGTGATGGAGGAAAAGGAGATTTTGAATTTGATGGAGGAGTGGCTATGAATTTTAAGACATAAGGACCCAAAATGGATTTGGAAGGTGAGAAATATTTAGATGGAGGGATAATAATTTTGGATGCCAATATGGATTTTTCTTTGGGATACTATGCATCAAGAAGCCGCTTAGGAATCTGCATGGTTTTTAATTTTGTATACTTTTGTGGTTCCTTGGAACGCATTCTTTATATAATATATTTAGGAACCCATATTGGTTTTTGCTTAATTTTTACTCTAGGGGACTTTACGTCCTTTTGGATACTTTTTTTTCTTCTTTTTGGATCATATTTTTCTTCAGATTTACATTTCTATTAGACTAGACATGTTGATCCTTGACTGCATGTGGATTGCTTGACTTATGGAACTTATATTTGGCATCCAAATTGTTTGAAAAATGAATGTAATTCATGCATGGATAGGAATTATATGGAGGAATTTTAGACGGGTGGAAGGCTCTCCAAATGTGTGTCTTTGTTGACTTTCATGTGGGAAAGGCTACCTGGTTTGTGAGCTAGTGGATGAATGAATATACAGACCTAAGATGGATGGAAGGTATGAAGGAGGAGATATATGATTTTATTTGGATTTGGAAGGGATACCAACATCTTTAGAATGAGATTTTTAACTGAGGTGATGACCATTTTAATTTTCTTTGATATGAAAGGGTTTTAATATACTTTGTTAATGGAGGTTTAACCCTTTGAATTAATCTCTTTTGACCAATAGGATACTTGCTACAAGATGCGAGTCTATTTTGAGGTGGAGGAGGTATGTAAGGTATGATAGAATCATGAAGTAGACTAGACTAGATAGAATTGGACAAACCTATTTGACATGTATTGGGTTCATGAACAACCTGTGCAAATTTTCTTGGATCATGAGGGGGATCAGGAGGAATAATGGGAACCTCCAATGGAATAGGAGTTGTGACTGGCTCATTTGGTAACATAGGAACTTGTGGGGACTATGGAGTATTAGGACTTGGAGATGAAGGAATGGTAGGCTCATGAGGAGGATCTAGAGGGATGATATGATCTTGTGATAGACATGAAGGTGAAGGGATACTTTGATCTTGACTTGGAAGAGGATCTTCATACTTTATTTTAAGGGTGCTTTTCTCTTGACTATAAATACTATCATTAGGAATAATTTAAGGGGTGACATAATCTTTCTAAGTAATGGGAAGTGGAAAGTCAATAAGACTTGGAAAGACATTTATCACTTGAGATGGAAGAGGATAATATTTTTAGTAATAGCTGAGAGTGAGGGTGGGGGTGAATCAGTGGCCTCAAAAAATTAATCCTTAAATCAACCCTTTAAAACTTATTACCACTTTTGAGCCTTTAGTTATATTTAGTCCTACAAGATGAATGCCTTGAAATACTTATAACAAATTACTACTTGTAGGAATGCTTTGTAAAACCTTCTTCTGTATGTTTACCGATAAGCAGTCTTTCTATTTACCGAAACACAGTCAATAACTAGTGTATACCGATCAATCTAGAATAGCTTTGTGTGAAATGCAAAATAGTAAAGTAATGAAACATAAACACATAAAACATGGATTTTTAACATAAAAACCCTATTAAGGGAAAAACCACTGGGACCGATACCCCAAATTTTCACTCTTCTGAAGTGAGCTCGGTTAAGAACCAACCCTATTAAAGGTTATAAACACACTGTTAGGTGTGACTTTATTAGAGGATTTAAAAGATAGTTTGTCACCTAGTATCTAGCATCTAATTCTACCATCCTTTATCAAACACTCACTTGGCCTATCAATAGGTATCGGGCATATCCAATGCTACTTTCTATGATCAAATTTTTTGATACTCCTTAGGATGTATCTCAATTAAAAAATACTTTTAAGTCATGCTCGGTTAAGAGACTTGATGCTTCAATGGATAAACTGAAACACTAAAGTGATCTGTTCACACATACAACTTGACTTGCAGATTTTCAAATCTATTGTAAGTACATTACCTCTTTGATCAATATACTTAATTCAATACCTTTGCTCCACACTATTCTACTCTATGATGTTGTCTCATTGTTCATTAGTGTCTATAGAATCTACCTCTTTCCTCATCTTGTTGATCAGGTTTGAATGAAGACTTTCTTCACCTTCATAATCTCTTTAGCATCTATTTTCTCTTCACCCCACAATTCTTATTGAATTGGGTTGTCTCTTTATAGACATGATTCACCATTTCTTGGCTTTCTTGATTCTTGGCATGATCCACAATTATCACCAATTAGATTTAAAGAAAAACTCCAGTTTTATCTTGTAGAGATCTTCTTGCCAACTGGACAAAGAATCTTTAAATATTTTACTTATCCTCGACTTTATCTTGTCGATTAAAATAATGATAAGTATCAGTTAATTCTATTTTTAGCTCTTGACAACTAAGAATTTTGTCATTTCTGAACTCTCTGTTCTTTCGGTCAACACTTAAGTTAGTCATTGGTGATAACTGACTGTTCCGTCGGTGTGACTTTAGTTATCTTCAGGATCTCCACCTGTCGGGAAACACTATAATTATGTCTGTCATGTTACTCTATGCTTTTCTCATCGGGAAACACTCTAACTTTTCTTGTTGGTAATGTTGTGCATTTTCTCGTCGGGTAACACTATGACTTTGCTCGTTTACTCTGTCCATCAGTGTGTACTTTGTCAGTGTATATAGTCACTTTGTGAATACTTGACTTATATGCATTACTGATAGCATAACCTTTGATTCATTGGTTCTTTGAAGTCTTTGGTAGTATGTCCATGACTATACAAATTATAGCAAGTTACAGTCAATGAAAATACAATACATTAACTGATTTATTGCCTTGTATGATCATCAACTTAACATCTTCAAACATTCAATCAGTTATAGTTCATCAATCTCTCCCTTTGGCATTGATGGAAACACACTACATTATCACACTATATTATTACTAATACAATATGAAATATAACAGTTGAAGTTCATCAAAATACCAATCTTATGTACTATAACTGATACAAATATCTGGTCCTTGTTAAGCTCAAATAAGCTTAGATTTGATTCTTACAGCTTTTTTTTTGTCTTTAATCCCTTTACTGGATAGATGCAGAATCTTTCTTCCTCTGATGTGATGTGTTCTTTTCCTATGTCAAACTCTCTCCCTTTCACTATTCTCCTTTTCTTTTGATGTCTCTTGTCAGCAATTCTCTTCCTTTGTATGTACTCTCCCTTTCTGATTACATCTCTCCCTTTAGATAAATTTGATGCATATAATCTCTCTTGATATAATCTCTCCCATGGATATAATCTCTCCCTGAGTGATAATCTCTCCCTAATATATAATCTCTCCCTTGGGTGATGTGATAATGGATATAATCTCTCCCTTTGACAGAAATGCCAAACAAATATTTTTGACAGTAATGCCAAACAACCTTTCTATCCATAATATACTCCTTGAATTTCCCAATCCATCGACAATACAATAACTCTGGTGCTCGAAGTAGATAAATACCTTGTAGTGTATAGATTTATCTTTGAATTTCTTCTCTTTGGTTGCATCAACATGAATGATATTATGATAATATGTAGGCTGATGCAACCTTCTAGTCATTTTACTAACCAGTAAACAAGGGTTTGACCCCTAGTCTCTTTCTCAAGTACTCAAATGCATCCTTGGGCAGTGGCTTGGTCAAGATATCAATCAATTTTTCCTTTGATTGCACATACTCAAGTATCACCTCCTTTTCCTGAACTTGTTCTCTTAAATAATGATACTTGATGGCAATATGCTTTGCTTTAGCATGCATGACTGGATTCTTGGAAATGTTTATTGCACTTGTATTATCATAATAGATAATTACTGGTTCAAGAATTTTCATATGCATACCTTCCATTAACTATTTGATCCATGCAATATTTGAGCACTTTGCAATAGCAGCAACATACTTTGATTCTACAGTAGACTGAGAGATGCATCCTTGCTTCTTGCTTATCCATGTGACAAGTTTGTCACCCATAAAGAATGATCCTCTAGTTGTGCTCTTTCGGTCATCAATATTTCTAGCCCAATCAGTGTCGGTAAAGACCTTAAGTTCAAATTTTCCTTCTCTTCTATACCATAAGCCATATTCCTCGGTATTCTTTAGATATCTTAGGATTCTTTTCATAGCAATCATATGTGGTTCCCTAGGATTAGCAAAAATTCTATCAACTATTCCTATTGTATGTGAAATATCTGGTCTAGTATGTACAACATACATGAGTTTTCCAATCATTGATCTATACAAAGTCTAATTTACCTCTGATGACTTGCCCTCATTTGTGCTTACATCTAGTTGCCCTCGGTGTTCCAACTGGTTTGGAATCTTCCATCTTGAATATTTTTAGCACTTCCTTGATGCATTTGGATTGTGTAATGAAAATACCTTCATCTTATTGCATGATTTGTAGACCAAGAAAGAACTTAATCTCTCCAAACATAGACATCTCAAACTCTTTGCTCATTTCATTTGCAAATGATTTTCATAACATATCATTGCCTCCAAATATGATGTCATCAACAAATATCCCAGCAATCAAAATGTTAGCATCAGTATCTTCCTTCAAATAAAGATTACTATTTTCACTAGTTTTTACAAATCCAACACTTATAAGATAGGAATGAAGTCTTTCATACCAGGATTGGGGTGCTTGTTTCAATCCATACAAGGATTTTTGTAGTCTACATACCATGTCCCTCTTTTCTGGATCAAAAAACCCTTCTGGTTGTTCAATGTATACCTCTTCTTCTAGTATTCCATTTAGGAATGTAGACTTGACATCCATTTGATATACCTTGAATCCTTTACATGCAACATAAGCAAGTAATATTCTCACTCCTTCTAGCCTAGCAACGGGTGCAAAGGTCTCTCTATAGTCAATCCCTTCTTCTTATGCATACTCCTTGCATACTAGTCTTGCTTTATTTCTGGTGAATTCTCCATTCTCATTCAGTTTATTCTTGAATATCCATTTTGTACTAATGACATTCTTGTCATCTGGTTTTGGTACAAGAGTTCATGTCTTGTTTTTCTCAATCTGCTCAATTTCCTCATTCATAGAGCTAATCCATTCATCATTATCTAGTGTCGCATTAACTGATTTTGGCTCATAATCACAAATAAGACATCTTGTATTTAGAGACTTACTTCTAGTTCCCATACCAGCCTTCTTGTCTCCAATGATCTGGTTTAGTGGATGGTTCCTTCTGACATATCTAGAAATTACAAGTTTAGATCTTTGTCTATCATCTTGATCATCATTTTGTCCTTCATTCTATTCTCCATCACTTTGTACATCACCTTGAGCAATATCCTGGTCGTCAGTATTTGTAGCTTGATCCTCGGGTGCAATGATCTGTCATCTTTTAAGATATAACATTGACTACCAAAAATTTTGAAATAACTTACATTGGGTGTGTATCCATACCATAGCTTATAAGGTGTCTTCCTGGTGTCTTTCTTCAATTGTACTCTATTCAATGTGTAAACAACAGTAGTGATAGCTTCCCTCCATAATATTTGGGTGATGCCTTTCTCTATCATCAATTTCCTTGCACAATCAACTATGGATCTATTCCTTCTTTCAGAAATTCCATTTTGATGTGGTGTTCTTAGTGCAGAGACTTGTCTTTTGATTCCATGCTCATTACAAAAGTTAATGAATTCATATGAAATAAATTCCCCTCCTCTATTTGATCTTAAGCATTTCAATTCTTTACCACTTTCTTTATCTACCATTGCTTTGTACCATTTAAACATCTTGAATGCTTCAGATTTATCTTTTAGAAACATTAATGTCATCATTCTAGAATAATCATCAACAAAGAGAATAAAATTGATGAAATGTAATTGATTGAATGTTTGATAATGTTAAGTTGAAGATGATGCAAGACATTAAATCAGTTAATGGTTTGTATTGTCATTGATGTCAACTTGATATCATCTATATGGTCATATAAATAATGCCAAAGAATTTAGAGAATCAATAGAATAGAGGTTATGCTTTCAGCAATACATAAAATTTATGTATTCACTAAGTAACAAACCACACCAGCGGAGTGCCCACCATCGGTAAAAACAAAGATAAAGTCACAGTGATGCCCGACGAGCAGAAGACAATGTTGCCCAATGAACAAAAATCATAGGATGCCTGAAGAGCTAAAAATAGTGTTTCCTGATGAGAAAGATCCAATGATGCCCAATGGATGGAGATCTCAAAGCTATCTAAAGTTACACCAATGGAACTGGCAGTTGTCATCGGTGACAAACTGCACAATTGACCGACAGAACAGAGAGATCAGAAAATGACAAAATATCTAGCTAGTAGAGCTTAAAGATAGACTTAACTGGTTGTTTTATTTTCTTTATTTGACCACAGTTAAGTGATTTAAAGATGATTTATACATTTGGCAAGAAGATAACTACAAGATAAATTAGGAGTTAAAGCCATAAATCAATTTGGCTGGATTATTTTTCATGCCAAGAATCAAGAATCAAGAATAAAGAACCAAGAATTAAGGAATATCATGTCTATATAAGAGACAAGCATAATTCATTTCCAAAGGAAATCAGATACACAGGGGAGTGAATTGAAAGAAGATGCTAAAGAGAAACTGGTGAAGGATGAACTTCATATAGTCCTGATCAATCAAGCTAAGGGAGAGCTAAACAATTCTACAGACACCGACGAATAGTGAAGCACACCATCACAGAGCAGAAAGTGAGAAGTACAAAGGAATTGAATAACAAAGCAGGACATAACCATTTTCTACAATTGACATATATCCTAATAGATTACCAAAAAGGTTGATTCATGATAGTAGCATCAGTCTTACCTAAAGCCTATTGACAGTCTAAGAAGGAGGTTGATTCAAGGATGGTAGTAAGATTAGCATAAAGCCTATTGATAGTCTAGAGACTGATTCAAGGATGGTAGCATAGGTGCCAGATACATAGTGACAATCTATGTATAAAAATCCTCTAACAAGGTCACACTTAACAGTGTGTTTGTAACCTTTAACAGGGTTGGCTCCTAACAGGGCTCACTTTAAAAGAGTGAAAATTTGGGGTACCAGTCCCAGGGTTTTTCCCTTAATAGGGTTTCCACGTTAAAATCCTTGTGTTATGTGTGTATGGTTTATTACTTTATTGTTTTACATTTCACATATGCATTTATGGGTTGATTGGTATACTCTGCATATTTACTGAGTATCGGTAAATGAGTTTTGTTGCTTATCAATAATCAAGGAGAATAAGGACAGACAAGGTAAACCGACAGACAGTAAATTGTTTCAAGTATTTCAAAGCATACATCTTGTAGGGACTTAATAATCTGAGGTGTAATAATTGGTGGATTAAAGTTTAAAGGATAAATTTGAGGCCACTGATTCACCCCACCCCCTCTTAGTTATTACTAAAAATTGGTATCAGAGATTGTGTGCTTAGAAGGAAGGTTTCAAGACGTAAGTAAAGATCGCAAGATGAACAGATAAGATGTGCCCAAGTTGAACAAGGGCAACTTTGCTTCATGGAAAAGCAGAATAAAGCTTCAATTATCAGGTATTGACAATGATATTACATAATACTTAGACATTGCATATGTGTTACCTACAGGACCATTGACATTAGATCAATTAAGAGTAAAGCATGAACACACTGCATGGTTATAGAGCTCTTAGCCTCACTCTCTGATGCTGAATTTGAGGATGTCAAAGATTGCAAAAATACAAAGACAATGTGGGACAAGTTGAAGCTTGTACATGGAAGTGATGCAAATGTTCTGAGAGCCAAGGCAGAAAGCCTTAGAGGGAAATTTGATGATCTTAGAATGAAAGAAGGTGAAAACATCACTCAATACAGCACAAGAATAAAAGAAGTATTCAATGCTATATGAGGCAATGGAGGTACACTTGAAGAGGAGACAGTGGTAAGTAAAATCTTAAGAACTCTATTGCCCATATATGCTATTAGAGTCTTCACTATTTAAGAAATGAGAGCAGTAGAAAATAATACAGTCACTCTTGATAGTCTGATTGGCAGACTGATTTCATTTGAGATAAATAATTTTGATAATAGTTTCTTACCAAGTTTAGAGTCTGCATTCAAGTCTTCTTTGAGAATAAGCAAATCTAGTCAGAGACACTCATCTACACGAGACAGTGAAAGTGAAAGTGAATAAGAAGATCTAGATGAAATTGAAGCACTCATAGTGAGAAGAATGCTAAGAGGCAAAGGTAAATACAAAGGCAAGTTACCACTTGTATGTTTCAATTGTAAAGATATTGGACACTTTGCTGCAAGATGTCCTAACAAAAGAAAAAATGACAGAAGTGATAATAGATCTTTTGAAAAGAAATCTGACAGAGGTGATAAGAAAGATTATAGAGGTTACCAACGATAAAAAAGAAGTGATACCCGATATTACAAGGATGAAGGAAAGAAGGCTAGCTATCTAGCTTCTTCCAAAGATGAAGATATTGACACTGAACCAGATGATGATGTTGAGATAGTGTTTGTAGCTGTGAAGGATGATTCAGATGTAGATGAAAGGTATGAAGAAACTGCACTCATATCTAAGATTAGTAAGAATGATATCTGGATTATAGATAGTGGCTGCACTCACCATATGACTGGTGACAAAGAAAATTTTAATACTTTTGAATACTATAAAGGTGGTACAGTAAGAATGGGAAATGATTCTCCTTGTCAAATTGAAGGTAAAGAAATAGTAATGTTGAATAACCTAATTAAATGTGAAAATGCTTATTGGGTAAAAGGATTGAATTATAATCTGTTGAGTGTTTCTCAACTGAATAATTTAGGTTACAGAGTAGCATTTGAGAACAAGAAGGCAAAGATCTTCAATGAATCAGGAAAACTGATTGGTACCGGTGAACAGACCAAAGGTAACTTATTCTATCTGAATGATACTAACCCCACTTGCTTGATGAC